>CM077084.1:126256312-126496881 GCA_039513925.1 Platanthera zijinensis
TCCTGCAAAATCTGCAACTAAAAATCCAATTAGTTCACTATCATTACTTCTTGGGTACTATAAGCCAAGATTTGGTGTACCTTTGAGGTATCTCAAGATTCGCTTTGCAGCAATGTAGTGAGATTCCTTAGAGTTCACCTGAAATCTAGTACATACACATGTTGAAAACATTATGTCTGGTATACTTGCGGTAAGGTAGAGCAAGGACTCAATTATGCTTCTGTACTTGGTTTCATCAAAAGGTTTCCCTTTCTTATCCTTGCCCAGAGACATAGCTGAGGCCATTGGAGTCCTCATAGAGGTTGCGTTCTCCATTCCGAGTTTCTTAAGTAGCTCTTTGGTGAATTTAGTCTGTGAGATGAAAATTCCATCCTCAGATTGTTTCACCTGAAGCCCTAAGAAATACTTTAGCTCTCCCATACTGCTCATTTCAAACTTCCCTTGCATAAGTTTAGAAAACTTCTTGCAGAGGTTGTCATCCGTAGAGCCAAAAATAATGTCGTCAACATATATTTGTACCAGCAAAATCTTGTCTTTTATTTCCCTAAGAAATAATGTCTTATCTATCTTTCCTCTTGTGAACTTGCTCTCAAGAAGGAAGCTAGACAGCATCTCATACCAAGCTCGGGGAGCTTGTTTAAGACCATATAAAGCTTTTTGAAGTAAATAAACATGATTAGGAAAGGTTGAATCAACAAAACCTGGTGGTTGCTCTACATACACTTCTTCCTTTATGTCACCATTCAGGAAGGCAGACTTGACGTCCATCTGATAGACGGAAAAGCCCTTAAGTGCAGCGTAGGCAAGAAATAACCTGATCGCCTCCAGTCTTGCCACTGGAGCATATGTTTGGTCAAAGTCGATTCCTTCTTCTTGACGATAGCCCTTGGCGACAAGTCTGGCTTTATTCTTTATAATTGTTCCATCTTCGTCCATCTTATTCCGGTAGACCCATTTTGTCCCAATGACATTCTTACTCTTGGGTCTAGGAACAAGTGTCCAAACTTTACAACGTTTGAACTGATTCAACTCTTCTTCCATGGCTAGTATCCAGGATGCATCCGAGTTTGCTTCCTCGAACTTCTTAGGTTCAACCTGTGATAGAAAGCTCAAGAATAAATTCTCGTTAGTTGTACCTCTCCGGGTTCTGACACCATCCTGAGGATCTCCTATGATTTGATCTAAGGGATGATCCTTCAAGTGTCTGAACTCTAGAGTTCTTTCATCTGGGATCTCTTCAGCCACTGGTGTTGCATCTTCAGCTGGGATGTGTTCTTCATCTTGATCATCTACCTCTCCAATAGGGGTAGTAGAAGTGATCTTGAAGAACGTCTCATTTTTATCTTGAGTAGGCTCATCCAAGCTAAGTTCCTTTATCTTGGTACCTGCATCTTCAATGAGCACACTAGAAGAGTTGCTTTGCAGCAAACTCGTCTCATTAAATACAAGGTGTATCGACTCTTCTACCACCAGAGTTTTTCTATTAAATACTCTATAGGCCTTACTATGGCTACAATAACCTACAAAAATACCTTCAAAGCTTTTCTCGCTAAACTTGGTAGTGCGATACTTGCCGTTGTTAAGTACGAAGCACTTACACCCAAAGATTCTAAAATATGAAATGGTTGGTTTCCTGCCTTTTAGAAGTTCGTAAGGAGTCTTATCATGGTTCTTATTGATGAGAGCTCGATTTTGCACGTGACAAGCGGTGTTGACGGCTTCAGCCCAGAAATACTCTGGAAGTGAGGCATCACTCAACATAGTCCGGCAAGCCTCTATGAGTGTTCTGTTCCTTCTCTCAGCTACTCCATTTTGCTGTGGAGTGCGAGGAGAGAAAACTCATGAAAGATACCTTGACTTTCGCAGAATTCTGTCATGGCTCCAGACTTGAATTTCGTTCCACTATCACTTCTGATTTTGACTACGAAATAGTTGTATTCATTCTGGATTTGCCTAACAAAACTAGTGAAAGTACTGAAGGTGTCTGACTTGTGTTTCAGAAACAACACCAGCGCAAAGCGCGAGTAATCATCCACAATAACCAACGTATATTCCTTACCTCCCAAACTTCTAACTTGCAGTGGACCAAACAAGTCCATATGGAGAAGTTGTAAGCTTCTATTGGAATCCTTGCCTATTATGCTTTTAAATGAACTCCTTGTTTGCTTGCCTTTGATACAGGTGTGACAAAGACTGTCCATAACGCACTTGACGCTTGGTGCATCACGTACTAAGTTTCGAGAGAATAGTTTATTAATAGTTTTGAAATTTATATGTGCTAGTCTCTTGTGCCATTGGTCAGCAAGAGATGCACTACTTTTTGCTAAAAGACACACTGGTGTAGACGAGTCTATACAAATGAAGTTTAAACAGAAAATATTTCTGCTTCGAGTGCTTGATAAAACAGTTTCCATATTGTCAACCGATTTTATCAAACACTTGTCAGTATGGAATTCAACCACGTATCCTTTGTCGCATAGTTGGCTTATGCTGATTAGATTGTGTTCCAATCCTTCAACATAAGCTACATCCGAAAAGTATACGCTACCGTTAGTAATCATACCGTAGCCTTTAGTTATTCCTCGATCTGAACCTCCAAAGATGACCTTTGGTCCGTTGCAGACTGAGGTGAAATTCTGGAGTAGGCTTCTTGTCCCGGTCATATGCCGAGAGCATCCACTGTCCAAGTACCAGATTGGCATTTTGGTGGTCTTTGGACATACCTGCAATTACAATCATTTAGCCTTAGGAACCCAAACAAGTTTGGGTCCTTGGTCTCGAGTTAGAATACTCCCCCTACGAGCATTAGCCTTATGAGTGGTCATTCTCACGTTGCTAACTTGAGGGGTTGCAACATTTCTAGGATTGAACCAACAATCGATGCCAAAATGACCAATTTTGCCATAGCACCAACAGTCGAACCTGTTGTATCTTTCCCTAGTGTATTCCTGGTTGATTTTCTTAAGTGATGGTCTAGCACGAGCTTCACTCTTGGAGGAAGAAGCTTCATGATGATTGCAGCTATATGAAGTCTTCTCCTTCATAGGCCTTTCCACAATAGGTTTTACCTTTGTTGTCTTCTTGATGTTATGACCATGAGCATATGGTCCATAGTTCTGAAGTTGAATCTCTTCATAAGGTTCCTTAAAGACACTCTCGCCAAAGTTACGAGGACGAGTCCAACCTTGGTATCTTGACTTCGGATTCTCGGGGATCGGCCTATAGAAGTGTCCATAGGTGGACTCATAGTTGTATTAGTTTGTAGGAAAGATAACTTTCTTCAACAAAACCGGTTCCAAGGGAGCTTTCCCCTTTTCTTCAGCGAGAGCCTTCCAGGCAGCCTTATTCTTTCTCTTGGCCTTTTTTCTCCTAGAAGATTTACTAGAAGCACCAATGTGGCCTATACCAGCACCCTTGTCCTTAGCTGAGAACTCAACAACGAGTGGAAGAACTGTCTTAGGCTTGGAGAAACTCTCAACAAGTTTCTTCTCAGCCTCGAGTAGTTGTTCCAATTCTTTGATGATTTCATCTTTAAGGTTGAGGTGCTTGAGAGCTTGATTGTATTCTTCCATAGCAGCATTGAAATTCTCTTGAAGAGAATTAGTCCTGGTGACTTATTCTCTCAAGCTGCTCTCAATAGCCTGTAGAGATTTTATCTCTTTGGCTTGAGTTTTCACGACTCTGCGACATTTTTCATAAGCCGTGAGTAACTCCTTATACTGTCCTATGAGTTCATTCATCTTCAGAGGAATAGCCCTCTTGCTCATTATCATCATAAGATTCAGAGATAGGAGTATGAGATTTTACCTCCCCAGTGAACTGGGGGACTTGTTCATCATCAGAGTGAGCCATGAGCTCGAAGTAAGCTTCCTCTTCTTCACTCGACTCAAATGAGTCGGAGTCACTAAGAGTTTTGCTCTTCTTGGCTAATAAGCTCTTCTCTGTCCTCTTCTTGTGGTATGAGGATTTCTTTTCCTCTCTTCTTCCACCCTCTTTCTTCTTGTGAGGGCAGTCCGCGATGACGTGACCTGGCTTATTACAACAATAACAAACGATGTCAGTTGAAATTTGTTTGTTCTGTTTGGAGTTATACCTGTCATGGCTGCTTGAGCCATTCTTTCGCTGATCACCGTTATGTCGTGATCTTCTGTATGAGGTATCTTTGCCTCTCCATTGCTTCTTCTTATTCAGGAACTTCTTGAACTGCCGCGAGAGCAATGAGAACTCTCCTTCAGATAGTTCTAAGCCTGAGGTGCTTGGCTCGGAGCCTTCTTCTTCACTTACTTCTTGAGGAGGTGCTGGTGAGGCAGCTTTGCCCTTCCTTGAACTGTCTGCCTTTAAAGCAACCGACTTCTCTTTTGAGGATAAGCGACTTATCTCTTCTTCGGCTTTTCTGGAGTTGATTTGCAGTTCATAGGACATCAGCTTGCCAAATAAATTCTGTGGATCTGTCTCTGCTAGTCTGCCAAACTCTCGGATGGCACAGACATTATTGTCCCATTCTTTGCTGAGAGATTTCAGAAACTTATCATTCAGCTCCCCATTAGTAAAGACTTGGCCATACACTCTCAGTCCATTGACTATCTTAAAGAAGTTTTCAAATGTGTCAGCTATGGGTTCCTTGTGACCTTGTCGGAAGGCTTCATACTTCTTATTTAAGAGAGATCTCCGATCATCCCTAACTTCCTCAGTCCCTTCCATCAAAGTCACCAAGGATTGCCACATCTCCTTGGCAGATTGGCAATGTATAAGATTTTGCAGCATTGAGTCATCGACTGCACTTGCAATAATATTTTTAGCTTTCTTGTCCAGGGAGACAAGTGCAATCTCGTCCTTATCCAAGTACATCAACTTCTTTGGGGCCTTTTTGGTTGGGTCTATTGTTGATGCAGTCATAGGAACAAGCAGACCTTCTTCCACAATCATGAAGATCCGGGGATCTACTGCCTCCATGAAGAGCTTAACTCTTTCCTTCCATATAGGAAAATTATTCTTGGTGCAGATAGGGAGCTTAGCAAAATCCTTGGTCTTACTCATGCTTGATACTTCTCTGGAGACAACTTGGTGAGGATTAGATCAAGGTGTTAAACTTTTAACGATCAACCTCCCTCTGATACCAATTGAGAGCGCTAAGTTGTCAACCAGAATCACCTAGAGGGTGGTGAATAGGTGAATTTCGTGTCAAATGCGGAATAAAAAATATAACACAGCACAGATCCGTAATCAAGCAATCACACAGACGACAAGAGATTTATAGTGGTTCCCCAATCTTGGGTACGTCAACTTTCCTCACCGATCTAGCAAATAACTAGACTCGGCTACTCCACTATCTCGGATTGCAAAAACAATCCTACACCTCGGAACCACGTTCCTACAAAAAAACTCGATCCCAAATGGATCTACACTCGGAAGATAAAACTTCCTACCACTCGGAGAAAGATATCCTACAATGAAATTTGTTTGAATAAAATTTACAACAAGAATATCACAGATCTGGATCTTTGACATAATCTTCTTCTTGAGAGCTTTTCGGTTTGAACAGAAATAGTAGAAGAAGAGTTGACTGAGATCCACGATTCTGAGATCTGGAATCACCACGATAAAGAATGTAAATCAGAGACGATGAAGCACGGAGAGATCGAATGATTCTTCTTGAATCTGGATCGCTAGAAAAACTAAGATCGATAGCAGCGGCGTGAGAACGACGATCCAGAGCTTCTCCCAAAAACGGTAATGGCAGTGGACAGAAGGATTAGGGTTTTTCGGGATTTTCTCTTTCTTAAAAAGATAGTCTCTGTAAAAACATATTTAGTCAAATCTGAAAGGACATATTTATAGGCTATCTCCAACGGTCATAATCGTAATTAAGATTGACACGTGGACCAATCAGAAAAAAATTTAATTTCAAATCTCCGTCAATTCTGGACTTAACGATTTCTGGAATTCTGAGCCAACATACTCGGGTTAGATAAGATACTCGAGTATAAAGGTCTGCTACTCGAGTAAATAAGAGAAACATGTACTCGAGTAATAGAAATGACTACTTGAGTGCCTTGGAAGAACTACCTGAGTTACTCTAGACATATTACTCGAGTAAGTAGAAACATCTACTCGAGTACTAATCCAAACTACTCGAGTATAAGAATAATCTACTCGAGTGCTAAGCCAGTCTACTCGAGTATAAGAAGGATCTACTCGAGTGCTAGGCCACTTACTCGAGTATATGAGCGAAGTTACTCAAGTATGTGGACTTAGAAAAATTTAGACTGAACAGCTAGCCCTACTCGAGTATAATTAAGAGACTACTTGAGTATGACTAAGGCTCTACTCGAGTACACAAACACCTACTCGAGTAAGGAAAAGAGGTACTCGAGTATATGAAAGGATTTACTCGAGTATAAGGACTTAGAAACTTTCTGAGATGAGAAATCCAGATCAACTCGAGTACGATCAGAACACTTACTCGAGTAACTTGAGAACTACTCGAGTATGTAATCTAATCTACTCGAGTACTAAGTCACTTACTCGAGTATATAGAAGATACTACTCGAGTATGTGGACTTAGAAAAAAATTTCTTCTGGGAAAGTCTTCAATACTCCAGAGTCCAGTAGTCCAAGTGCATGGAAACAAAGTGTACCCCAATAGAGAGGCTATACATGAGTCAACACCTTGGATAACACAATGAGGAATTATATTGTATGTTCCTGTGTTTGATGACCCACTATAGACTGACATTGGTTTACACTTGGCAATAGAGTCCTGCATGCACAACTTAAACACAACATCAAATACAACTTAATTCATCTTAGTTTCAGGTCTGACTTCCCACAAATCTGGGGTATTGTGAAGACAATTCCCAACAACCCTCACATTCCGCACTTGTGATCATTCCAACTGCTTTCTCTTCGCCCATCCGCCTAACGAAGCATGGCATAGGGGCCTGTACTAATTCCATCCACTAAGCATTAGTTTTCTTCTTGTTTTAATAACATTACAAATCAAAAACCAAACCCCCTTGTTGTTTCGTATTACTCTTAGTAATGATATTTCTATGATGTTATCACGATACCCATCCTGTATTCCCTCGAGATCGACATTCGGGGAAGCTATTCCCAAGATTATTACTTGTCAGCGATCGGTGCACTTGCCGACACATCAAGTTTTTGGCGTCATTGCCAGAGAATGCAGGCATATTATTGATTTGTGTTGGGTATGAGGTCGTTGTGTACTAGTAGTCCCTCCCTGGGAGTGTAACCGTTGTGTGTATTTTTCTTTTGGAAATTTTTGTAAGTGCTTTTGGTATTTTTGATAGTTTTTGTGTGTGTTGTATGTCAAATCCCAACCCCTCTGCTATAATCAAAAATTTGGGAGTTGAGCTTGAAACTGCATGAGCGAGGAGAGCTCGCATGTGTGTTGCTACTGCTGAAGAAAGGATGGTAGATTTAGGTCGAGGTGGAAATGGCCATGGTGAATGGGTAATTGAGGGCCAAGAGGTGGTCCAACCGCGCATAAGGACAATGCGTGATTTCACGACCCATACTACGGGAAGTGTTTTCCCTGGCTTCGGACCGGCCATTATAAACAACCATTTCGAGATAAAGCCCATCATTCTAAACATGATTTGAAATTATACGCAATATTCAGGCCATTGTAAACCAACCCCCCCTTGTTTTTTCATATTACTCTTAGTAACGATCTTTCTATGATGCTATCACGATGACCATCCTGCATTCCCTCGAGATCGACATTCAGGGAATCTATTCCCAAAATTATTACTTGACATCGACCGATGCACTTGCTGATGCCAATACAGTTACACTCAATGCACTCGATGCAAAAACATTTAGACTCAACACACTTGATGCCAAAGGCATTACGCGACAAAAAAGACTTAGCTTCTCATAAATACTCAACGCACTCAACGCCAAAGGATAATCACTCGATGATGTCAATGCGAAAGGTATTACTCGAGGAAAAGACTTGGCTTCACATAAATACTCGACGCACTCGATGTCAAAGGCTATTCACTCGATGCTCTCGATGCCAAAAGTATTACTCGATAAAAAAGACTTAGCTTCTCATAAATACTCGACGCACTCGATTCCAAAGGCTATTCACTCGACACTCTCGGCGCCAACGGTATTACTCGATGAAAAAGACTTAGCTTCTAAAAAATATGCGACGAATTGTAGTCAGACTCAGTAAATTTAGATACTCGATGAATTTATCTCAGGCTTTCTCCTACATATTTGACAAACTTTCCTTGGCAAAAATTCCTACGCCACTCAGTGAATCGATTTTGGCCGAACTCTACACTACCCGTATATTCAAAGGATGAAAAATATCAAGAGGAAAGGAAGACAATACGAACAAGAGACTTAGAAGGGGAACAAAATCACCACTTGCCTTAAATCTTCAAAAATCCGGCCTCACGAGCACTCCACTCTAAGGATCGGTCGCAATAACTCCGAGCTAACGATTCTTGAATCTTTTTGGGGCAAATGAGGGTCAAGGTCAAAAACAATAATTGCAAAAATCCATGAAAAGGGGGAAACTTAACGTGCATGGGTAGATCTCGGCGAGAGCTTTCCAAATCTACCCTCCGACGACGGTTCCACTCACCTGAACTCCTATAGGCGACGACTGAAGACCTCGCAATGTCCGTCATTTACTTTCTCCCACAATTCTGCCTGATATCTTAGGAGAGACGATGAATAGGGTTTCACTATAACATACTGGCTTATATATATAATATAATATTATTATTACAATTAGCTACACGCCCAAACAATCAAAAAATTCAAATCACCTCGGATTTCCACGAAATTCGCACCATGGCTAAATACTGATGTTAAAAAACCAACGACAAAGTCAAAATTAATATTCGACAAACAAAACTCAGGAAAAAATCCCCCGAAGTCAAAACCAACATCAACCTACTAAAATCCACCGAGACAAAATCTTGGATTCCGATGAGCAAAATCACGCTCCTACAACAACATCTTCTAAATATTCATCAACGTAACACCCTAATATTATTATTACATCACTAAAAAATATAAAATAATCATCGAACAATCAGGGGCGTTACAAATCTTGTTCCAAACTTGATTCTTCCAAGGGAATTATTTGGCTGAGAAGCATTATTATGGAGAGGAAGAGAGTTTTATCTCTTAGACAAAGGAATGAAGATTAAATTTAACGGGGCCTGAGGTGAGAGAAAATGTTGGCGAATTTTACTACAAATTAATGGGAAAGTACTTCCCATACTTTTGATTGGAAAACCCAAGCCAATTGCCACCATTCTATAGAACCAATGTAAGTTTTTTAGCATAAAATATGATTTCGAAGGTGAAAGGATTTATGTTGCACCGTTCTGGAAATTTTTATAAAATTTCCATGAACATACCCCTTTTTCACGCCTATGACTAAGGGCGTGCCAACCTAATCCTACTTTTAGTTATCACATGACACTATTTATTATCACAACGCTAATTCACACCCGTGACACTTAAGTTACACCCGTGACTTTTGAATGTCATGCATATGTTCATGGTTTAAGAATAAAAGAGATTGGTGATCAGGTGAAAAATATGGTAACTCAAATTTCAACTACAATAGCTAAATAATATATGGTCAATATCACCTAAATCGACTGGATGCTACAAGATAAATATCGACTACATTAGATGGATGTTATATGGTTAATATTTACTGCATTACATGGATGTTATAAAGTTATTATCGACTGCATCGGTTGGATGCCAAAAGATCAATACTGACTGGAATGGCTTGATATGATCAGGTTAATATCGACTGCATCAGCTGGATGCTATAAGGTCATTATCCACTGCACCGACTGGATGCCAAAAGATCAATATTAACTGCAATGGCTGGATGCTCTATGGTTAATATTGACTGCATCAGCTGGACACTGAAAGATAAGTGTCGGCTATACTGAGTTAACACTATTTTCATAGACCAAAAGATTTTTCCCAAGTCACACTCATTACCATTAGGTCTTCCCTGTGACACTCAGGTATTATATGTGAACACAAATGTATTTTATTTAATACAATATTATTTATTTAACACCACGATCACAATGATTACATTGTGTGATCTACATGCCCATCATAAAAATTGGGGGGGGGGAACATCTCAAAAATTTCCTCTTAAATCCTTATAGATTTTGATTCAAACTTGACCACCTCAAAGTCATAGGACTGGTACAGAGACCGAGTTAAATCCCGATGACACTAAACAATCATGGAGAGGGGTGGGTATAGTACAAATTGGGATGTTACAAATACGAAAAATGAAGAAATATTCTCATTGTTGAAATTTAGGATGGGGCTATGGGGTGGAAGGTAAGTATATGAAAGAATCAAACACAAAGTACTGTACTATCGGTCAATAGTTCAATATGTCTTGACTCCCACTCGACTCTAGTATGAATCAGAACTCATCCTAGCATTTCACCGTCAATTTCTCCCACTTGAACTTTCCTTATACTTTATGATACTTATAAACACATTTCTGAATAGGAGGGATCTAAAGCATCATTCCCCCTGATGAAGATGTTCGTGGTGGTGGAATGACATAGTATGGATTACATTTAAGATGTCACTATATGAGAATTGGTCACCACTAAATCTCATAAATATTAATGTGTAACCTTCACAGTAATGAAATTCTTATCCAATGACATTATATATGTTTTGAACTTAATATGAATCAAGGTAGACAGATCCGAGATAATTTACCATAAAAATATGTGTGTAGACTACCAAAAGTAAGGGCATGATTCTTAGCTTAATAAACTAAATCAAATCAATTTCAGACACCCTATTATTTTTACCAATGATCATTCATAACATGTTTATTCAATAATAAATTTTGAGAATTTTAAATCATCAAACAAGTAATACTAATCCCATTTACTTCATCATGTGTTACTTACTAAATAGAACTAAACATTAGAACATTGTGCTCCTTCAGCAAATCCACTAATTTTGGAAATCTTACTAAGATGGGTTTGATGATATGTATTAACTTACAAGTCTTTTGGTTAATTGTCCCGAGAGCATTTTACAATATAGGTTTTAGTTAACCGCATCGTAAGCACGCATGACATCTTCTTAGGTCAATGAAGAAAAGATAAAAATTATTGTGAATCTCTATTCCAAATGCCATGATTTTACTTAATTTCAAGTTTGAAAATCACAATATCTCACTTTCCATGATGTTACCTAATTTCAATCAACAAATATTTCAAACATAATTATATTGCCTCAATGATTTTAACTTAGTAAACTTTTGTGTTTCCAATTATTCCAAAATCCATATTTGTTCGTCTAGTGACATTTATTCATTTGTCTAGATGATAAAATGAATCGTCATCTCAAGATCAAGAGTAGGTAAATCTTTAACTCCACATCTCGCATATGTAATAATCACATCATTCCCATCTAAGAACTTAAGAACCCGAGTCAACTACTACTTTGGTATAACCCTGATCCAAGTTATACTTGAACCGAATTCAAAATTCGTGTTAGTTTTCTCTTGTGAACTAGTTAACTCTATTTAAGGAGTTTTATTATCTGTGAACATAAATATTGTCCAATAATTTGGTTACGATATAGAGCAACAAGAAATCTGCCTTTTTGAGGTGATAATGTATTACTCCCACTTGTATGTACATTCCTCCCAACTCTAGGGTTCCACCAAATTTGATCATTTGAAGGAGAATTTGCTCAATATCTTGGGGCACTTACACTACACATCACACATAAGGGTGGTCATCATTTAGAAATATATCATGGCTCCTCCTCGGGTTGTGTTTAAGTAATTATCTCCTACCTTTAACACAAACATCTAAGATAACTCTTAATGTCTTATTGTAAATAATATATCAACGATGTGCAAGCTCCTTCCTTATTCTGATATTATCCTCCACGTGAATGGCAACTTATATGCATAAAATTTTGTTATGGTCAATAATCTTCATAATTTGAACGCTATTGAAAAATCAATCGTGAAGTAGGAGATCAACTTTTATGGTGATGATTAAGTATCATACTACCATCATGAGAGCATATACAAATAACACTCAATCAACATAAACACATTATATATATTTTAAACTTGATATGAATCAAGGTAGCCTTATCCGAGATACCTTCAAAACAAGTTATGTAGACCACCAAAAGTAAGGACATGATTCTAAACATGATAAACTAAATTAATTCAATTTTATATGCCTTACAATTTTTACCAAAGATCATTCATAACATGTTTATTCCATATTTTTTTGAGATTTTTAAATAATCAAACAACTAAAAGTAATCTTATTAACTTCATCATGTGTTATTTACTAAATAGACTCGAACTTAGGAACATTGTCCTCCTCCAGCAATTCCACTAATTTCGGAGCTCTTCCTAAGATGGGTATGATGATATTTATAAACTTCCAAGTCTTTTGGTTAGTTGTCAAGAGAGCAATTTAGAATAAAGGTTTTGGCGATCTACATCACAAGCACGCATGACCTCTTCCCAGGTAAATACACTAAAGAAAAAAATTATTGTGAATCTTTATTCCAAATGCTCAAGTATTTTAAATAGTGTAATAATGAAGCCATATTCAATTTGACCTTTTAGTAGTTGATTTGACTCATTTAATTTCCCTAATATCTCTTATGAATATAAAATTATTGGAAAATGATCACTAATATTTTCCTAACTTTCAGGAACGGCTAATCCTCATACCAAACATGTGTGCATAAAGTTAAATTACATCATCATGCTTGTACAAAATTCCATAAAGTACCCAATCATAATGTTATCAAATGTTCTTGTATATATATGACCAGAAAAATATGGAAGTATATCTCAAGAGAATTGCGTGAAATATATAGAGAAAATAATTATCCTTGAAGTGCGTTCTTCTCAAATTCTGCAAGTGAAATTTTTTATCAGCCAAAACTTGACATTAGCAGTCTACCATACTTAAGGTGAACTAATTATTCATGGATCAATAACATCTAATGTTGAAAATTGTGAAGATTTTCAAATCTAAAAGGAATCATAGTTGGTACGTTAGTAGTACAAAAACCGAAGAGATAATCCCCCATACATCCTGGGTAGAGTCTCTTCAACAACTAACATATTACATTCTTCCATGTACGTATACAAAATCCACAAGGCATACAATCATCAACTCGGAGTTCCACCTTGGGACTTATTGAAATAATCCATTATTTAGGCTCTCAGAGCTACCATTTGCGACAAACTTTTCAAGGTCAACATGTGACCAAGTCAAATAAATGAGCCTTTTCTAAATCCAAATTCTTATTCGATATCTGGTATCTATCACGAGGATTGCTCCAATATAATCAATATGGAAAGTGTCAAGTTATCGACAAGAAAATTAGGCTTAAGAGTCTCCTACTAATCAACTAGTAGGTTACAAGAACAAATTCTCCTTGGAATGGTCCTATTAGTTTGGTCAAGGATATAATATCACTTGATGGGAAAATAGTATCATCAGAGTGTAAGCATTGCACACCTATTCTTGCAATAGACTCTGTTCATATTCACTTTGGGTATCCTCATTCCTTATCCAAATTTATACATGAGGTTGATTTTAAACGAGGATACACCATAAAATGTCTTAGTAAGTCAAAACAAGTTGGTTTCTTAGTATGGTTGGCACTAGTTTTAAGGATTAATAGACATACTTAATGTGAATCCCACAGGAGCACACCGCAGCTTCCACTACAACAGTTTTCCCTCAAAAAACTTTATCGATTGGGGGTGACCTATTGGTTTAATGGACCTCTTTATCTCAGGATCGTTGAAATATGATACCATTTGTAAGATATAACATCCCTACTCGAGATAGACCCCTCGAATATGTTTTGGTGTCACTATAGTGACTTGAGCAGTAGAAAATGTTACTATGGACCCGAAGGTCACGAGGGAGTTAAGACGAGACTTCAGAGAAATCCTGAATAAGTTTAAGTAGTCAATAGAGTTCATCCAGTAATCATCAGATTTGTCGAAAGGAAGTTAAAAGCATCGAGCAGTCTCAATAATTTATCGAAAAGACATGTGGATTCGTCGAGAGCACTGATAAGTCACTAATTATAGTTATTTTCATATAGTTTTTATTTAATTAATAATAAGATTATAATTATATTTTAGTAATTATGGTTCTAATTGCTTTATTTTCATATTTCAGGTCAATTTGGGCTGCGAATAATAATTTGGAGCTTGCAGGACGAATCAGGAATTGAAACGGAGAAAATGAAAATTTTTTGTATCGGATAGCTGAACTTCAAATGGTCATAACTTTCAAACCAGGAAGAGTTACGGGACGTGCAACCAGTCAACGGAAAGAGGACGACGTCCTCTACAAATCTGGAGAGTTTAAAAAGTACACACCCCTGAGACACGGGCATGTCGAGGGCGTGAACACGGCCGTGTCTAGTTCAAAAAAATATTTTTCTCCAGAAATCATCCCGGGACAATTCTGCACCATTTCTCAAGTACACGCCCCCCTGTCACGGGCGTGACCTAGGGCGTGACCTACCTGAAACTGCCAGATTAATCCCAGATTGCGCCGTTTCCAACCGTTTTGCTGACCCAGTCAGACACGCCCTAGGTCACGGGCGTGACCAAGGGCGTGACCACTTCAGAAACGCCAGAATTACTTCCTGCCATTTCCATTCCCGCCGTTTCCTGTAACAGACTAGACACGCCCTAGGTCACGGGCGTGACCTAGAGTCGTGACCCGCAAAACGGCGATTTTTGGCGGTTTTTCTCAAACGTTCCCGGGCTTTCAAGACTGCAGTTTCTGAGCCTGACACGCCCTAGGTCACGGGCGTGACCAATGGGCGTGACTCCCAAGCAGAAAAATCTATAAATAGCAGATGAGTCCAGAAGCTCAGGAGGAAGATTAGGAGCATGTTTTAGGCTTTTGTTGTAGCTTAGTTTACCTTTTTTTTATGCATTTCTCTCTTGTACTTTTCATTCATAAATTAGTTTTGTTTTCAAGCAATTTACTTTTAGCAATTATGTTTTCTTGTTTATGTACCTCCCTTTTCATGTCATGTAGTTAATTTTCTCAGCACTTGATCAAGACAAACTTTGAATAAAGCTAACTTTATTTATTTTCTCAAAAACGTATCAAGCTCTCTATTTTTGCTCGCTTTCTATTTATCTTTGATTTATTCTGTATCGAATTCATATTTCACGGATTTGTTATTCGATAGTAGATCTGTATCTTAAATGATCGAGAGGTTGCGGATACGAGTAGATCGCTCAAGGATAAAAGGAGTTGAATGCACTCCTCGAGAGAGGACGACATAAATCTGCCGGATTGGAGTCAAATCCAATAGAGGGGTTCACCACCTAAAGCAAGCTTAGGGGTTTCGACGGCCGAGAGGTCTTAATCGATCAACCTAAGGTTAGTCAGAAGCATGAGCTCGAGAGAGACGCTTTTGTACTTTAGGAACCTCCATGGTCGAAGTAAGTAATTAGGAGCTTGCACTTTTGCTATTTCATGAAGGTTTATTTTAGTTCAAAGTGAGTCTAGATCAAGTGCTACTTTTTATTTAATATTCTTCATTTAGTTAAAATAATCTCTTTTTATATTTAGATAAAATAATATTAATTTGCGTGAGTAGAAGTACTCAACAGGCCCCGAGTCTAATACGACATTTCCTATACTATATTTCGATAGGTTTCACTTGCCTATTTGAGATTTTAGTTTGGATAATATTTTAAAACTATAGAAAATCTTCATCAAGCACTCAATGAATTCATCGTGTGAACTCGATAAGACCTGTGAATTTGTCGAGTGAACTCGAGAGTAAAGTATATAGTATCTACCTAAATCACCTAGAGGGGGGGTGAATAGGTGATGTCTATGTATTTTTTGCGGAATAAAATTATTTTAAAAAATTTAGCACATAAAAACCAAGATTTATAGTGGTTCCCCGAGTTGGGTACTTCCACTTTCTCGCCTCGCCTATATACTACGGAGGGCTAGATTTGGCTACTTCACCAAACTCAGATTTCTTCAAATCTTATATCTTAGAGCCGCAAATCCTACAACTCGTAGATGACGCTCCTACCACTCGTAGAACAACCTCTCCTACAACTCGATCCACAAATAGATCTACGACTCCATCCACAAATGGATCTAAAAGTCGATCCACAAATGGATCAACAACTCTATCCATAATCGGATCTACAACTCTGAGAAAATCTCCTATATATGAAAAGGAATATTACAATATAATAAAGATTACAAGTCTTCACTTCGACGTTCTTCGATTATGTAGATCTTGAAATTTTGGAGAACTCAGAAAATTGAAAACTTTGAAGACCATGAATCTTGAACCGTTAATTGACTAGATCTGGTAGAATAGAGATATTTTAGAGAGTAGAAATCCAGTCGTACGGGTCGATTAAGATTGAATAGTGCAAAGTTTGCTATGGTCGGCCAATTGGAGTTCACGTATTGTACAAGAGGCCGACGGGTTCTTTTTGGAAAGTTTCTTAAATTGAAAATTTGAACAAGTTACAAGATTAGGGTTGAAGAAAAATCCACCCGAAGTATTTATAGACATCTTCAAATGCAACGGTTATAAAAGAAATACAAAAAATAAATTTGTGAAAGTTACTCTGCATAGCTGCCGCAACACGAGCTTGGGAAAAATTTTGTCGGAAAAATGACCTAAGTCATATTCATCGAGTATCATCAAGCATTACTAGTATACTCG
Organism: Platanthera zijinensis; assembly: GCA_039513925.1. Taxonomy (NCBI): domain Eukaryota; kingdom Viridiplantae; phylum Streptophyta; class Magnoliopsida; order Asparagales; family Orchidaceae; genus Platanthera; species Platanthera zijinensis. The sequence goes on from CM077084.1 coordinate 126,273,104, forward strand.
CCGAATAGTTATTTATACACGACAAATTTGACTTAGATAAATTCATCTCTGCCTGGATAGCCACTCAACGCTTATGCTGGAATTATACTCAACGAATTCATCGAGTATCTACTAGTATACATGACAAATTTGTCGAGTATAGGCTAGCAGAATCAAAGCTCTCGACGCTGTCGAAGCCAAGATCTACTCGATGCTCTCGACGCCAAGATGCACACGATGATCTGATGCCAAAATGCACTCGGCGAATTTGCCTTAAGAAAAATCAGAGAAGTAGCATCGAGATTATTCAATGAATTCAACATGTATCAATATGTATATTATACGAATTCGGCGAGTATCATTATACACATTTGTTGAATTCAACGAGTACACTTGATGATACTCAACGAATTTTACTTAACTATTTTTCCAATCTTTCCAGATATTTCAGCACAAGTATATAATAATGAATTCGATGAGTGATAGTAAGTATGTATGAGGAATTCGACGAATATCAATGATACTTGATGATTTCGATGAATATCCCTTACGATACTCGATGAATTTTACTTAGGTAAAATTCTGTTCTATTGAATTTGAGATCTTCTTCTTCCTTGAACCTCATCATATACTTGGAATAGAAGTACACTCTAATAGAGGGATTATGTGTGAGTCAACATAATGACCTATACAAGGAAGGATTACATTGTATAGTCTCGTGTTTACTGCGCACTATAACCTAACATTTGTGTGTACTTAGAATTGTAAACCTGCAAGTACATAACTAAAAATACAATATCAAATACAGTCATAATTCATCTTTTCCTAACTGGTCCCTTCTTCAAATCAAGGTTATTGTGGATACAATACCCAACAATCTCTCCCTATTTGAAAAAGTCAGAATCCTATAAGCTAAGGTTAATTGTACCTAACAAAAATAATCACAGAGCATAAAATTAACAAGATAAGTAAATTAAAGAAAATTAAAATACAGCACAAATTCAAGTCAAGACATATAAAAATATATCTATATCTATATGCAAATACTTTTGTGCACATTGAAGCCCAAAATAAGAACATGGAGTGGATCTCAGTCGCAGGATCAAAATCACGGCATTGGATCTCAGCCGCAGGATCAAAATAACGGCAAGCCCTACCCCACGACACTTTCATTCCCGCAAGCTCTAACTCCCGCATCATCCTCCCCCGCAGCCTCCTCTCCCGAGAAGAACATTCCCGCACCTCGTTGCTGTTCCCTCCTCCCGCGAAGCACGACTCAGCACTTGCGCCATCCTGCTCCTCCCTCCTACTGCTCTCTAGCGGACCACGCATCTTTCTTCGCGGACATGCCAGCGCCGACGCTGACCACTGCGGGACAGTACGCCGACCGCAAACCATTCATGCCCGTCATTTTCTGCCAAACACCGTAAATCCTCCTGCCAATCGATCCCATATTTTCCACTTCTTCACAACACTCATCAATCGATTCCACCTTTTCTCAGTTCTTTCATCTCCATGAACTCCTAAAGCAGGTGCTCTTCGTTGGGGACAACTACAGCAGAGAAACCCTAAGTACAGTATAAACTCTCCACCGCCACCTGCTACAGAGGTATTTCTCCTATTGTTTCTAAGGTCTCCTCTGTAAGGTGCTACACGGTTGCTAGAAACTTCCTGCTTGGAATTTATTACTTCCTCATTGGAATTTATTAGTTCTCCTTAACTGCCCCTTCATGTTTACTTGCAATTTCATATTTTTTGTGCATCCGGTTTTGGCAATTTCATTTTTTTTTCCAATATAATTTTTAGGTGCATCCGGTCTTTGCAATTTCATTAGTGAACAAAATCTAAGATCTTGCTAGAATTGCAGTTTGAAGTTATTTTTTGAATGAGGATTTTTGCAATTCAGGTTGAAGTCATTACTGAACAAATATGTTGGATGAATGACAAATTGGTTATCTATACGGGGCATTATATAAATCGGACTGTGGTTGATCTTGTTGAACTTTAAACCAACCAGCATGATAACGTGCTCATTGTTCATCACTGCTTAAACCGACAAATTGGCTACCTCTATGAATCACATTTTTATCATGCTTAGTATTTACTCATTCCCTTAATTGAATCTCCTCTTCTATTCATGATGAAAACATTTTGATTGACAATTAGCAGTAGAAAACTGTAGCCGATCCCTACTTAGCAGAGGATCATCACCCGTAATTGGCTGATCTTGCTTTAACCAATATTCACATGATTTCTTGGTTTAGTTGTTCATGGTTTTATATTTTAATGACTACGTTCTTCCAACTTTTAAGTGAATTCAATTTATTTCAGAAATCAATTGATTCATGCACTTATATTTTATTGTATAGTCATCTCTTTGTATTTGTTGTTGATTATTTTTTGGTGGCATCTACTTAAGAAGCTATTATAAGAGACCCGTCTCACTTTCAAAGCCCATTACCACTATACCTAAAAAATAAAAATCTTCCAGCTTCATCAGATATTTAAAGCATATGTATAGAACATATTGTTTGTATACAAAAATTCTAAAAAGTCGTGAATTTTATGTATAGAGCATATTGTTTGTTCTTGATGATTGCACTAACACTTGATGATTGTTCCTATACATGACTTTTTGTTTTTGTCGTATTCCGATTCAAATCATGCTGGATTCTTGGCCTTAGACTTTTTATAATTTCTCTTCTCAAAATAAGTACGAGACAACAACCAATGAGGCTCTCATGACATTCGATTGCAACGACACCTCCGTCAAAAACACAACTACCTGCTTAGAGACAACCAATACGGCTCTCATGACATTCTAACTCTTAACCTACTCATTTTTGTGTATTTAGACATGCCAACGCCGGCACAACGGGAAGCACAAAATACAAGACGACGCGAACTCCGACATCTCCGCGAAGACGCTCAATGCAACCAACAAAATATTGCAATTCCTCTTCTTAGGCGAAGTCGACGTCCAAGAGATATTTCCCCACAAGAACGTACAACACGTCGGTCAGCCCGTTAGTGAGAACGCCGTCGAATACAATGCAATAACGCATCAAACAACCAAGGTTCCACAAGTCTGCAAAATGAAGTAACCCACCAACAAGAACAACCACTGCAACAAACACCGATAGAATCTGGTAATGACAACCACTGCCAGATCAAAATATACATTCCTCCTACACTAAACATCTCTGTGCTAAATCATGCATTTACATTAACAATCCACAGATCCACACGATTTACATGGAAATATCATATCACAGAATACTAACATTCAATCAATACCTGCTCGCCGTATGGGAAGGAGACCAAGAAATATATCATCTGAAGATAGACGACTTCAACGCAATGCCCGCGCAAGAGAACTACGACAACTGCACAGGAATAGCTCTAATATCAACCAAGGTTTGCTTCTTCTTTAGTTAACATCCATATTACCGAAAATTATAAAATATGAAATTTTCATAATTTCATTAAATTAGTAACTTGCTCACAACAAAAAACAATTACAGAAATACTGACCACAACAAACAATCTGCAACAACCACCAAATCAACTGCAACACACTCTCCAGCAAGAATTTCCACCTATGAATGCCACATCTGAAATAATTGATCATGTGCTCATGCCACAACTTCAAGCACAAAATCTAAGAAGGAGCGCTCGCCTTCGACAAGAACACTCTGACCTTGGACGTCAAGTAATGTAACCACAATCACCCTTTACGAACATACAACAAAGGTACAACATCTCAGTGCAAAGAATTGTTTTCCAGCAATACAAGTGCAACAAGTACGTTTAACACCAACGACTAATTGCAATCATTGTCAAGCAAGGCTTTTCCACGATGAAACATCCTTAATGTATTGCTATGCTGGTCGGGTGACAGTAAACCCAATGCCTGAACCGCCTGAATTGCTTCATCTTCTTACGGACCAAGGCCCCGAGGGTCGACATTTCAGACAAAACATACGTGCATACAACCACAATTTCTCCTTTACATCTATGGGTGTCACTCTAGACGAACGAATACCAACAATTTACCAAGGTATATACACTTTCAGGGCACACGGCGGAATATATCATAAAATTGGATCACTTCTACCTGCTCCTGGATGCCGACCACGTTACTTACAAATGTTCATCTACGACACAGAACATGTGTTGGATAATCGACTCCATGAAGGCTCAATGCTCAATGCGGAAATACTACAAATACTCACAGACATACTAAATGCAATTTATCCATTCGTACAAAGGTTTCGACAACTGGAAAGAAACCCAAACATTCACCAGTGTAAATTAGTAATCAAAGAAAGGCCTTCTTTCGAGAGACAATACTCTCTTCCAACAGCGTCACAAGTTGCTGCAGTACTGGTTGGTGGAGAGGATTACATGGAAGCCAATGAACGCAACATTGTCATAGAGACAAATGCTGGAAATTTGCTTACTCTAAAGGAGTATTCGGGTTTTTACGACCCAATGCAATACCCATTGCTTCTTCCACATGGAACATACGGATGGTCGGGTGAACCAGAAATACAATGTAGTGAAAGAATAAGTTGTTGTGATTACAACTCATACGTGTTGCAGGTACGACACATCTTAAGCAAGTATTCTTTATTCCTATTATCTGGAATTACACTCTTTTAAACTTTTCTCTAAATATAGATACGAGGTTCTGTGCCATCAATGTTACTACATGCTGGACGTCTTCTCCATCAATACGTAGTAGACAACTACATTAAAATTGAAACGCAAAAATTGCGGTGGATCAGAGTACATCAGAGTGACATACGTGCTGAATTATACCAAGGATTGCAAGATTGCTTGGCCACTGGAGAAAATGACGCGTGTAAGTACCACGTTTTCTCGCATACTCTCAAATCTATATATTTTCGCATAACTCATCACAAATAATGCAACCAATTTACCGCTGCAATTGGACGAAGAACAATACTACCACCTTCTTTTATTGGAATTCCGCGTGATATGCAACAAAGATACCAAGATGCAATGGCTATCATGCGCAACTATGGAAAACCTGACATATTCCTTACAATGACATGCAATCCATCTTGGGATGAGATAAAAAAGGAGTTATGTCAAGGACAGACACATCAGGATCGTCCAGATTTAGTATCACGAATTTTTCATGCAAAATTACAATGCTTGAAAGATGACATTTTCCAAAGAGGCGCTTTAGGAAGAGTCATCGCCCACGTGCATGTGATTGAATTTCAAAAACGAGGATTGCCACATGCACATATCCTTTTTATGTTTAATGAAAATGATAAACTGAATACTCCGGATGACTATGACTCGATTGTTAGAGCAGAAATTCCAATTCAATGTGAGGAGCCTGAACTATACAATGCTGTTCTAAAGCATATGATACATGGTCCATGCGGTCTGTATGCTCCAACAGCAAAATGCATGAAAAATAATAACTGTAGTAAGGGATACCCATAGCGGTTTTCGGAAACAACTGTTCAAGGAATAGATTCATATCCGCAATATCGGCGTCGAAATGATAACAGGTCCATCAACGTAGGACGATCTGCAGATATTCCAATTGACAATAGATGGGTTGTGAAAGTGAAGGGATAGATACTACTCTAGAGGGGGGGTGAATAGAGTTATCAAATTTTACACTAGACAAAACTTAATGGCCAACCCAACTCACTTGGAGTGAAGTGCGGAATGAAAAGATTATAGATATTGATTTAACCTTAAAGCCTAACACAAGTGATGTGTACAAACTCAAGCTAACTGTAATTACAGTTAAGGCTTCGAAAACCTAATCAGCAACTAGTAATCCTAGTTATATCTATTCACAGCCACAATGCAGGAATTAAACAAGTGAATCCAGACGACACAAGGAAATTTATAGTGGTTCCCCAAACAACTTGGGTACGTCCACTCTTCTACCCACACGGTAGGAATCAACTCAGGTTTTTGATCAGGTGCCCTGCCACCAACAGGATCTGCTTCAGGTAGATCCAGAAACCCATTAGACTTTTGATCAGGTGTCTAAAAACCAAGCACAGGTTTTTGATCAGGTGCCCTGCCACCAAGGGATACTTTTGAAGGGAGTAATAACCCTGTACAGGAGGGGGAAGAAGGTTAAGATGTCTTCTCTATTTTACAAAGATTAGAGAAGCACAAAAACTTGCACTGAGCTAGAAAGCTCTAAAGAATCAAGGCTCCCCCTGGCTCAATGATGTCCAGGTGAAGTCTTGCTTCAGTGTAGAAAACTCTTCAGAGAACTCTGAAGGAAAAACTACAAGAAGATACAAATAATAAAAATAAAGATCTTCAAGCAGCTGTCTTCTTCTTCTTCTTCAAACGAACTCTGAGTTTGAACTTCCTGAAAGCAGGAGAACTCAGGTTGAAGAAGAGTAGAAGATCTTAACACTTCTCAGTTAGATGGAAATTGCTGAGAGCAGAAAGCTTGATCTTGATGAAGGCTTGAATGCTTGAAAAAATGTGTAACACTAGCTTGAATCCTTCTTCAAAGGGTCCTTTATATAACATCAGCAAGCAACGGCTCTCTTCAGTTTGAATAATTTGTCTTCTTCTGAGACTTGAGACCTGAGCTGTAAATATCAAGAAGACACAACAAACTCTGCAGCAGAAATATTCTATAAAAGGAATAACCCTTTTTCTAGGAAGCTGCAGGAAACAATTTAATAATAAAGTACTAAATAAAGTCATATCAGAAACAAGCTCTTTATAGCAAAAAGAAGACTTTTCAGTCTAACGGCTATAAAGAGCTGACAGCAGATAAAGTAATTTATAATGTCAGCTAATAAGACAAACAACTTTATCTAAAAAGATTTGACTCAGGCAAAAAGAATAGAGCAGATATGCCTGGAAATATTATCATAAAACTCAAAACAACTTGCCAGAAAATGTATTAATTAATTAAATATAATAAATAAATACAAAATATAAAGGCAGACAGAAAGAGTCGAACGACCTTCGGAGATCGTCGACCTACGCACGGAGATCGTCGAACTATCGGACAGATAGTCGAACGATCCAGATAGTCGAACTATCAAAGGAGATAGTCGAACTATCACAGCAGATAGTCGAACTACCAGAAGATAGTCGAACTATCAGATAGTCGACCTATCAACAGATAGTCGAACTATCAGGGCAAAACAGATAGTCGAGCAATCAACAGATAGTCGAGCTATCAGATAGTCGACCTATCAAACAGATAGTCGAACTATCAAGAACAAACAGATAGTCGAGCTATCAACATATAGTCGAGCTATCAGAAACAAACAGATAGTAGATCTATCAACAGACAGTCGAACTATCAAAGCAGATAGTCGAACTATCAAGCGAGAACAGATAGTCGACCTATCAATAGATAGTCGAGCTATCAACGCAGAACAGATAGTCGAACTATCAACAGATAGTCGAACTATCAAAACCAAACAGATAGTCGACCTATCAATAGATAGTCGAACTATCAGATAGTCGACCTATCCAAGCAGATAGTCGAACTATCAAAGACAAACAGATAGTCGACCTATCAACCGATAGTCGAACTATCAGATAGTCGACCTATCCAAGCAGATAGTCGAACTATCCTCGCAGACTGAAAGTCAAACAACTGATAGATGATCGTCGAACAGTTAGTCGACGATAGTCGAGCGGCGTTCGACGATAGTCGAACGAACAAACAACTTAACCAAATTCTCAATCTGGAAAAGTGAGGACTCTACAGCTAGACTACTAACCATTGACCATAGATATTTCTTGGGTCAAGGAGCACAAAGGAGAGGACTAAACTCAAATCAAACTAGGGTACCAACAATCTCCCCCTATTTGAGTTAAGTCTCTCAAAATCTAAAACATACAGCTAGCTATAGAACACTAAAATTAATGCAGGAAATAGTTAACAATTAACTAGCAGATTATCAAACAGATAGATAATAAACCAATATAACACAGCAGTCAATCAAACTATTAAGAATCTACAGAGTCTGGCAAGGGGGCAGAGGAACTAGGAACAAAAGAAATTTTCCTTAGAGGATCATCAGATTCTTTCTTTGATAGCTTCAAGTCCTGCACACCAATGATCTTCAATTCTGCAGCTCTTGGGACTACTGCTTCAGGATGCTTTTCCATATATTTTGAGGGATCAAATACATCAGGATTGACTTGGAACTTTTCAAACTCTTTCTTTCTGAAAGCAGACATGGTGGTTAAACCAGTAATATCTTTTCCTTCTGCTTTTGCTTTTATTATTTGAGCTACTCCAACTAGTTCGTGAAAACGAGCCATCCTAAAGTTAGGATCTAGCTCTGGACTTTCATAAACAGGCTCAGGAGGAGCAGCATCTGATTCTTTATCTTTTAAAACAACTTTCTCAGACTGAATTGGTGCAGCAGTTGAAACCTTTCTTTTAGGAGAAGGAGGAGGTGAAAAAGTTGGCTTTAGATACACAACCTCCTTAACTTGTTCTTTCACTTCTGCTTTATGCATTTGACTGCCAGAATGAGACTTTCCATAAGAGCTATGAGAGCTTTTCCTTGATTGATGTTGAGACGAAGCAGATCTTGCTGATGGAGCAGATTTTCCTGAAGATGCAGAAGGGTTGGCAGAAAGATTACCAGAAGCTCCTGCACCTGGAGGAGGAGGAGGACCTCTAGGAGTCCATCTTGAACAAGGACTATCATATCTTTTAGATCTTTTCCTTTCTTTCTGCTGGTTCTTTGAGAACCACATCCAATGCTGAAATTCCTTTGACTTAGGGTCAATGCCCTTCAGAATGTAATAAGGAATATCATTGTCTTTACTGGGAGGAGGAGGAGCAGCTTTTCTCTTCTTTTGAACAACTTTCTTTCTCTTTGAATTTTCAGATACATCAGAATCATCCTCATCATCATAGTGAGATGATGGGGGATTATCATACGGATCATAGGCTTCAGAGACAGCCTTTTCTTTAAGCTTCAGAGCAGATTTCTCTCTTTCCTCTTCAATGGCATCCAGAGCCAGAAGGGAATCTAAGTCCAACCCTGGTGAGTCATACCAGATGGTTGACTTTTCAACTTGCAGCTCTTTTTCTTTCTCTTTTAAAGACTGTACTCTTAGATCCCAGGCAGCTCTTGCTTGTACTTCTTCCATACTCAGAGCAGGAGTGTCATCTTTGACTTCATCTTGATTCTCAGGCTCATCTTCTCTATCATCTAAAAACGATTCCAATTCTGGATCTACTTAGATATCAGGAACACTTGGGGCAGCCTCTGAGACAATTACTATTATCTGAGCAGATAAATCCTCTCTAATAAAATCTGTAGAATTATGAATACATATCTGCTAAATAAGCAATAATCATTCCTTCAAGGTATTCACTAGCAAGCAAATTAATTGACTCGTCAATAAATCGAATAAGTGAAATACCTTCATACTTGACCATCTCCAATGATTCATCTAGATATGAAGTTATAATTCCTTCTAGGAATCTAGCAACCACAGGAGTGGTAAGATCTTCTAGGCAGACTTTTACTGCAATTTCAGATAGCATGATTCCATCAGTTATTTCCTTATCAGATAACACTGGAGCTACTTCTTTCTCAGCTGGAGCAGACTCTTCCAGGGCTGTCATCACAGTATCTGTTATAGCTGGAAGGGAGGCAGGAGGTTCTGAGGCATCTTCATAGAACATCTCCCCCTGCCTGATTTCAGTGGAGACTAAAACCAGGCCCCTTGAGGAAGATGGCTCAGCAGATTTTGAAAGGGATTTGATAGAGGCAGTTAAGATATCAATGGAGGATGCAAGGGGAGCGATTGCCTCTTCAATCATGGTTTTGATTGACGGGGTAATCAACTCCATAATGCGGGAGATGAGTTCAGGAGTAATCTCAAAAGATGATGGATGTGAAGTGGATGGAGCTGCAGCAGATATGGTTGAAGTGCTGGGATGAAGAATGGTGTGGACAGGGGATTGAATAGGAGATGGAGCTGGAGAGTTAATTGGAGAATTAACTGGGGAATGAATGGGAGACAAAGGAGGAGTAGGAATTCTCTCAGATCCTAACAAATCAAAGCTAGGAGCAGATATCCTAGTCTGATGAGAAGGAATTGGAGAAGCTGGAGGGGAAAGAGGAACAACCGTAGTTGTTTCTGGAGCAGAAGAGGGAGAAGGTCGTACTCCAGCTGAAGTTGATGGAACTTCAACTGAAGCAGACAGCAAAGCAGAAGAGGAGGAGGGAAGAGCTGAGCCAGCATCGACAGGGTGAGGAGTGACTGATTCAGTCCTGGTGTCCTCAGATGTTGCTGGAGCAACCCCTGTGAGAGCGGGTTTTACAAAAGTTCTCTTCCATTTAGAGAACAGATTAGGATCCATCTTCTTGCTTGCGTTAATTGTTGTTGCGGTTGAACTCAGCAGCTGGGGGTACTTTTCCTTTAGGAAGATTCCAATAACCCTTCCGAGGGTAACTTCCTTCTTGCCATTCTTTTTCCTTATTAAATCAAACATCACTGCTGCCCAATCTATCCTTTTCCGATTAACAATCGCACACATCAGTGCGAATTGCTGCCTTGTGATATTATCGTGAGCAGAGTGCTTACCCAGGAGCACTTTTCCGACCAGCTCAGCAAGAAACTTGATCTTGAAAGGGAAATTTACTTTGAGCAGCTTCGTGGGAATGCCCTTAGCATGTCCCAGCTCAACTAACATTCTTCCGAATTCCTGAGCATCTTGCTCATAATCCTCTTCACCATTTATTAAACCAAAAATATCAGACAAAACGGCCGGAGTTAGGATTACCTCTTCTCCGCCGATGGTACCAGTCATCGATTCGTCGATGGAGGACGACGTGAAGGCCCATTCCTTGATCTCTGGGATGTTTATCTTAATCCTTGCAGACATTAACCTCTCGAGTCCTTAATCCCTGCAAAGCTGAAGAACTTCTACGATCCCGGCATCGCAGCTACTGAACGCGTCGAAATCAACGCTAAATCCTGCATCAAACTTCACAACTGCTAGAACTGCTGGAGAGACCGCCATTGATTCGCTGGAGAAAGCTCGAGAAAGATGGAGAGGACGAAGAAGACGAAACGGCCGAAAATCGCAAGCGGGAAGGTAGAATGCGAAAAGACACGCTCCTTCGACGATAAAACACAAGATCTTTTAACCTAGGTCGACTATCGGCTTTATATTAGACCGGAAATAGTCGATCTATTAAAAAGATACTTGACCCGATAGTCGAACGGCCGTTCGACGATCGGCTCAGAAGCAGAGTAGTCGAACCATCGTTCGGCTATTTCTGGCTTCACAAACAACAGGCTTTCATCATCCAGAGATCGACGATGAGCTCGACTTGTTCGACGATGGTCGAACGCCGGTCGACGATCTTCAGACAGATAAGCCATCATCAACCAGAGGTCGACGATAGACTTGATCCGTTTGACGATCTTCGATCATCGTTCGACGATCTTCAAATAAGTTTCAATATAGGCAGATATAGTCACACTTAGTCTCGTCCATTAATCATGCCTAATTCAACTAAAAAGAACAGATGCTTCTGTTCATCTAAAGGCTTGGTGAATATATCACCTCTCTGAAACTCAGTGGATATGAACTCAAGACAGATCTTGTTCTTTTCCACACAATCTCTTAGGAAATGGTGCCTAATCTCAATGTGCTTCGTTCTAGAGTAGTGCACTGGATTTTGTGCAATTGAAATAGCACTGGTACTATCACACATGATTTTGGTGTTCTTGTATGAGTAACCATAATCCACAAGCTGGTTTTGAATCCACAGGATCTGTGAACAATAACTAGCAGCTGCTATATATTCAGCCTCTGCAGTTGAAGTTGAGACAGAAGCCTGCTTCTTATAGAACCAAGAGACCAATCTCTCTCCCAGGAACTGGCAAGTTCCTGAGGTGCTCTTCCTGTCAACTCTGCAACCAGCATAATCAGAATCAGAATATCCAATTAATTCAAATTCTGACTCAGCTGGGTACCAAAGTCCTAGATCTGGACATCCCTTCAGGTATCTCAGGATTCTCTTTAGAAGAATCAGATGAGATTCCTTGGGGTTGACCTGGAATCTAGCACAAAGTCATGTAGCAAACATTATATCAGGCCTACTTGCAGTTAGATATAATAGGGAACCAACAATGGCCCTATAATTCTTTTGATCAACTGGTTTGCCGTGATCATCAGAGTCAATAACTACATTAGTAGCCATAGGTGTAGGCATTGCTGAAGCATCAGTCATCCCAAATTTCTTTACCAATTCCTTGGCATATTTGGATTGGGAGATGAAGATACCATCAGCATCTTGCTTAACTTAGAGACCAAGAAAGTAAGACAGCACACCCATACTACTCATCTCAAACTTAGAGTGCATCAGGTCAGAGAACCTTTTGCAAAGTTTGGGATCAGTGGAGCCAAATATAATATCATCTACATACACCTGAACTAACAGGATTGTGTCCTTGTGATGCTTGACGAAAAGGGTTCTATCAACTACTCTCCTAGTAAAGTTGTGCTCTAAAAGGAAACTAGCTAGAGTCTCATACCAGGCTCTGGGAGCTTGCTTTAGTCCATAAAGAGCTTTCTGCAACTTAAAAACATGTGAGGGCTGAGTTGAAGAAACAAACCCTGGTGGTTGTTCAACAAACACCTCTTCCTTAAGCTCACCATTTAGGAATGCACTTTTGACATCCATTTGGAACACCTTAAACTTCATGTAGGCTGCATAGGCCAAGAAGATCCTTATTGCTTCTAGCCTTGCAACAGGAGCAAAGGTTTGGTCATAGTCTATACCTTCCTCCTGTCTGTAGCCCTGAGCTACAAGCCTTGCTTTATTCCTTACTATAATTCCATTTGCATCTAACTTATTTCTATACACCCACTTGGTGCCTAAGATCAGTTGGCCTTTAGGTCTTGGAACCAAAGTCCAAACTTTACATCTCTCAAACTGATTGAGTTCCTCTTGCATAGCAATGATCCAGTGGGGATCTAGCTCTGCATCTTTAAAGGTGAGGGGCTCAACCTGTGAGAGGAAACAAGCATGCATCACATCCTGTCTTAATTGGTGTCTTGTTTTCCCACCAGCTGATATGTCTCCAATCACTTGAGATGTGGGATGATCTCTAAGTGTGACAATATCAGCAGGTGGGATGTGATCTTCAGCAACAGTTGGGATTAATTCCTCAGGAGGAATTTGATCTACTGTTGGTGGTACAATAACAGCTTCAGCAATGTCTTCATCACTGTCTGATTCAGTGATCTGAAGTGTTGATAGTTGAAGAATTTCTTGAGGGGCATCAGGTACCTGAAATGAACTGGAGGAAGGAGAATTTTCTTTCTCCTTGTAAAACATCTGATGCTCATCAAATGATACATGCACAGATTCTTCAATCTTACAGGTAGATTTGTTATAAACCCTATAAGCTTTGCTTACTTGGGAATATCCAAGCATGATTCCCATTGAAGCTTTTGCTTCAAAATTTCTAATATATTCTTTATTATTATTATGAATATAAACAATACAGCCAAAAACTCTAAAGTAGTTAATTTTAGGTTTCTTTCCCTTAAGCAACTCATAAGGAGTTTTACACTTAAGTTTGTGTATCAAACTTCTATTCAAGACATAATTGGCTGTACTAACAGCTTCTGCCCAATAGGAGAGAGGCATGTTAGCATCTGCCAACAATGTGCTAGCAGCTTCAATGAGTGTTCTATTCTTCCTTTCAACTACCCCATTTTGTTGAGGAGTTCTAGGAGCTGAGAAGCTATGTTTGATACCTTCTCTCTCACAGAATTCTTGCATGAGAAGAGAGTCAAACTCAGTACCATGATCACTTCTGATCAAGGCCACATGAGTAGAGTACTCAGTCTGCATACATAGTAGAAAGTCTGTAAGGGCTTTGAAGTTATCAGACTTAGTTCTCAAAAAGAAAACCCAACTAAACCTAGAGAAGTCATCTACAATTACTAAAGTGTAATACTTCCCTCCTAGACTCTGTACATTTATTGGGCCAAAAAGGTCCAAGTGTAATAGATACAGGATTCTAGGAGAATCACTCTTATTTACAGATTTAAAAGAGTTTTTGGTTTGCTTGCCTAGCTGACAAGCCTTGCATAGGCTCTCCTTCTTGTAGGGGCAAGAAGGTAAGCCTCTAACAAGGTTGTGTTTAGATAACCTAGATATATTTTTAAGATTTACATGACTGAGCCTCTTATGCCACAAAGAATTATTATTAAGGGTTACTTCATTAAACAAGCAAATTTCAGAATGAGATGAATTGAAATCTACTAAATAGATATTGCCTATTCTAATACCTACTAAAACAACATTATTATTTAAAGTAATATTGCAAGAGAAGTTAGAAAATGAAACCTGGTAGCCAGCATCACATAGCTGGCTGACTGAAATCAAATTGTGCTTCAGTCCATTGACATATGCAACTCTCTTGAAAGTAACTGCTCCAATTGTGATCTTGCCATAGCCTTCTGTCTGACCACAGCTGGAGTCTCCAAAGATAACCTTTGGGCCGAGCTTAGCTTTGTACTTTGACAGAAGATCTTTATTTCCTGTCATATGCTTAGAGCATCCACTATCCAAATACCACTTATTTTGAGTGATTGGATAGGCCTTCACCTGCAAGACAATTATTTAGACAGTGTGGACCCAGGTAACCTTGGGTCCCTTGTTTTTCACATAATAAAAACTGGAAATATATGAAAATGCAGGCTGAGGTTGATAACCTAGTGGGTGAGATCTCCTAGGTGGGATTCTCCATGCAGATGATGGGTCAACAAACCTAGGGTTTCTATTTTCATTTAGGTTTCTATGATACTGATTATGATTTTGAAGATCATGTTGAAATCGTCGATCGACGTTCGACGATGGGCGCTCAGATCGTCGAGCTTCGTTCGACCATTGAGCTTCCGATCGTCGAGCGGCGTTCGACGTTCTTTGCATTTCTTTAAAGAATTTCTTTCTCTTTTCTCTCTTAGCTTTTTTTAAGGTTTTATTAACTAGATTTACTTGCTCAGTGTTCTTCATTCCACTAGCTGAAATGAAGTTTACTGGAGTTGAAAGATTATTTTTAAGTAGAACTGGGGGTTCACTGGGAGAAGCTCCTAAGCCTAGTTTATCATTACCTGACCTAGTGTTAGTCATGCTAGTAATTTCTAACAACTTAAGGCTTCTACCATTAAGTGATTCTTCTAGTCTCTTAGACTTAGCTAACTCTATTTTAAGAAATTTAATTTCTTCACTACAAGTAGTGAGATCTTCCTTTAACCTAACATTTTCAGTAGCTATTGATTCAGAGTCAGCTAACCTATTTCTAAGTTCTTTTATTTCCTTTTCAGAGCTAATCAAATCTAAGCATAAAGATTTAAAGTCTAATTTAAATTCTTCTGAAGTAAAATCATAAGAAGAAAGTACCTCATCTTCTGTAGGCATCTCTTCATCAGAATCAGAACTCTCTGCAGCAGAGTGGTTGCTGCAGGCATCTATTGCCATCAGGCAAACTTCTTTTGCCTTCTTCTCTTCCTCATCCTCACTAGAGCTTGATGAGGAGGATTCTTCATCAGAATCACTCCAGGTTTCAGCAATGAAACCTCTCTCCTTTTTTTTGTTTTTGTAGGAGGATAGCTTGGAGTGCTTCCTGTGCTGTTACTTTTCTTTTCTCTTTTCTTTGTTCTTCTCCTCTGTACACTCTGGCAAGATGTGTCCAGGCTTCCTGCAACCATAACAAATAATTTCTTTAGCAGGAGAGCGATCATACCTTGGTTTGTCTTCATAGCGTGAAGACTTCTTTCTGAACTCCTTTCTCCCCATCTTGAGAAACCTCTTGGCAAACAATGCCATTAGTTCCTCATTAGATTGGCTGCCTTCAGAAGCATCAGCAGCCTAAAGAGCTAGAGATTGCTCTTTTCTTGTTGGAGTGGGGGTCTTTGCTTCAGCTTCTGCTTCCCTTGTCTTCAGCACTTGCTCAAAAGACTTGAGCTTGCCGATGAGAGCTTCAGTGGAGATCTCATTTGTACTTCTGGCTTCCTTGATGGGCCAGATCCTTAGATCCCATGTGCTAGGGAAGCACATAAGAATCTTATCATTGACCTCTGTCAATGATATGTCCTTGTCCAGGGTCCTCAGCTCATTGATGATTGAGCTGAGCCTGGTGTACATGGCTTCAACTGATTCAGCATCAGTTTTCTTGAAGTTCTCATACTGTGAGATCAGGTTGGACCTTCTGTCCTTCCTTTCATCAGCTGAACCATCTACAATCTGGTTCAGTGTATCCCACATGGCCTTTGCTGAGGAGCAGTCAGCAACCTTCTGGAATACCTCATCAGACATTGTCTGAGCCAGTATGTTCATTGCCTTGGCATCTGCTATTTTGGCCATCTTGTACTCATCATTGTAATCTGGAGGAGGCACTGCACTCATATCAGATGATGAGGCAGAAGCAGCAGCAGGTGCTCTTGGGGGACCTGACAAAATAGAAGCAAAGATGCTTTCATCAATAGAATTCATATATAATTTTATCCTTGCCTTCCAGATGCCAAACTTAGCTAAGTTGCATGCTGGAGGTCTGGTGCTAGAGTAATCCTTGGACTGGGCCATGATAGTGAATATCTATAAGCTTTGGTATCTATCAGGATCTTGTGACTTAGGTGTTAGCCTATTCAGTCAGTCAACCTCCCTCTGATACCAATTGAAAGTGAAGGGATAGATACTACTCTAGAGGGGGGGTGAATAGAGTTATCAAATTTTGCACTAGACAAAACTTAATGGCCTACCCAACTCCCTTGGAGTGAAGTGCGGAATGAAAAGATTATAGATATTGATTTAACCTTAAAGCCTAACACAAGTGATGTGTACAAACTCAAGCTAACTGTAATTACAGTTAAGGCTTGGAAAACCTAATCAGCAACTAGCAATCCTAGTTATATCTATTCACAGCAACAATGCAGGAATTAAATAAGTGAATCCAGACGACACAAGGAAATTTATAGTGGTTCCCCAAACAACTTGGGTACGTCCACTCTTCTACCCACACGGTAGGAATCCACTCAGGTTTTTGATCAGGTGACCTGCCACCAACAGGATCTGCTTCAGGTAGATCCAGAAACCCTTTAGAGTTTTGATCAGGTGTCTAAAAACCAAGCACAGGTTTTTGATCAGGTGCCCTGCCACCAAGGGATACTTTTGAAGGGAGTAATAACCCTGTACAGGAGGGGGAAGAAGGTTAAGATGTCTTCTCTATTTTACAAAGATTAGAGAAGCACAAAAACTTGCACTGAGCTAGAAAGCTCTAAAGAATCAAGGCTCCCCCTGGCTCAAAGATGTCCAGGTGAAGTCTTGCTTCAGTGCAGAAAACTCTTCAGAGAACTCTGAAGGAAAAACTACAAGAAGATACAAATAATAAAAATAAAGATCTTCAAGCAGCTGTCTTCTTCTTCTTCTTCTTCAAACGAACTCTGAGTTTGAACTTCCTGAAAGCAGGAGAACTCAGGTTGAAGAAGAGTAGAAGATCTTAACACTTCTCAGTTAGATGGAAATTGCTGAGAGCAGAAAGCTTGATCTTGATGAAGGCTTGAATGCTTGAAAAAATGTGTAACACTAGCTTGAATCCTTCTTCAAAGGGTCCTTTATATAACATCAGCAAGCAACGGCTCTCTTCAGTTTGAATAATTTGTCTTCTTCTGAGACTTGAGACCTGAGCTGTAAATATCAAGAAGACACAACAAACTCTGCAGCAGAAACATTCTATAAAAGGAATAACCCTTTTTCTAGGAAGCTGCAGGAAACAATTTGATAATAAAGTACTAAATAAAGTCATATCAAAAACAAGCTCTTTATAGCAAAAAGAAGACTTTTCAGTCTAACGGCTATAAAGAGCTGACAGCAGATAAAGTAATTTATAATGTCAGCTAATAAGACAAACAACTTTTTCTAAAAAGATTTGACTCAGGCAAAAAGAATAGAGCAGATATGCCTGGAAATATTATCATAAAACTCAAAACAACTTGCCAGAAAATGTATTAATTAATTAAATATAATAAATAAATACAAAATATAAAGGCAGACAGAAAGCGTCGAACGACCTTCGGAGATCGTCGACCGACGCACGGAGATCGTCGAACTATCGGACAGATAGTCGAACGATCCAGATAGTCGAACTATCAAAGGAGATAGTCGAACTATCACAGCAGATAGTCGAACTACCAGAAGATTGTCGAACTATCAGATAGTCGACCTATCAACAGATAGTCGAACTATCAGGGCAAAACAGATAGTCGAGCTATCAACAGATAGTCGAGCTATCAGATAGTCGACCTATCAAACAGATAGTCGAACTATCAAGTACAAACAGATAGTCGAGCTATCAACAGATAGTCGAGCTATCAGAAACAAACAGATAGTCGATCTATCAACAGATAGTCGAACTATCAGTTAGTCGAACTATCAAAGCAGATAGTCGAACTATCAAGCGAGAACAGATAGTCGACCTATCAACAGATAGTCGAGCTATCAACGCAGAACAGATAGTCGAACTATCAACAGATAGTCGAACTATCAAAACCAAACAGATAGTCGACCTATCAACAGATAGTCGAACTATCAGATAGTCGACCTATCCAAGCAGATAGTCGAACTATCAAAGACAAACAGATAGTCGACCTATCAACCGATAGTCGAACTATCAGATAGTCGACCTATCCAAGCAGATAGTCGAACTATCCTCGCAGACTGAAAGTCGAACAACTGATAGACGATCGTCGAACAGTTAGTCGACGATAGTCGAGCGGCGTTCGAAGATAGTCGAACGAACAAACAACTTAACCAAATTCTCAATCTGGAAAAGTGAGGACTCTACAGCTAGACTACTAACCATTGACCATAGATATTTCTTGGGTCAAGGAGCACAAAGGAGAGGACTAAACTCAAATCAAACTAGGGTACCAATAGGTTGTTCCTTATAATCCGTGGCTTCTACTGAGATATGACTATCACATCAACGTTGAGGTGTGCAGCAGTATTAAAAGCATCAAATATTTATATAAATATGTCTACAAGGGCCCCGACTCTGTGTCATTTGAGGTGCGTCCTGCCCAAAATTATGATGAAATAATAAAATATGTTGATGGCCGTTGGATTTGTGCACCAGAAGCTCTATGGAAATTATTCATGTTCCAATTATATCAAACTTATCCATCAGTCGTGCGATTGCAAATCCACTTACCTAATCAACATCAAGTTCATTATCATGCTCATCAATCAGTATCGGAAGTGTTGTCTAACGATCGTAATGTAAGGACAATGCTAACTGAGTTTTTCAAAATAAACAGTGATGGTCTGCAAGAAAATACATATATATATATGTTGATTTCGCAAAACACTATAGGTGGTTAAGTACATCTCGAAGATGGTTAAGAAGGACTACAACTAGAAAAGTGGTTGGCAGACTATATGCAGTCTTACCCGCAGAGGGTGAGAGATTTTACCTTCGTCTTTTATTGAATCATGTTCTTGGGCCCAAGTCTTTCAATTATCTGCGCACAGTTAGTGATCATCTATGCGCAACATTCAAGGAAGCTGCTGAGCGTCTGGGACTTCTCGAAGAAGACAATAACATCCGTACTTGCTTAGCCGAGGCATGTGATTTCAAAATGTCATCTGCATTATGCAGGTTGTTTGCAACAATTTTGCTCTATTGCGAACCTACTGGAGTCTGTGAATTGTGGGATGAAAATTTTCTTGCTATGATCGAAGATTACCCAAGTACAAGCACGGTAAACGTATCATTCGTGAAAAATAAACTTCTTCACGATCTAGATGCAATATTCAAGCAACATGGTAAAAGCATAACAAACTTTGATTTGCCAAAGCCAAGCGGAGATACCCACGATCATAGAAATATTCCAAGCATAGTTTTAGACGAACTGTCGATCCCTGTGTCCACCGCCGATCTGACTGCAATCAACAATCTTAATGACGGTCAGTTAAAGGCTTACAATTTAATTACTGATTACATACGAACAAAGAAAGATGCAATCTTCTTCGTTGATGGCCCCGGCGGTACTGGCAAGACATTCTTATACCGCGCAATACTATCAACATTTCGACATAATGGTAACATTATTCTGGCAATAGCCTCATCAGGAATTGCTGCAACCTTGCTACCAGGTGGGAACACAGCCCATTCTAAATTAAAAATTCCCATCGACCCTGATAAATGGCTGTATTGTGGATTCAGCAAACAATCAGATATGCGTTTACTAATAGAAATGGCTTCTGCAATCATATGGGATGAAGCACCTATGGCACACAGAAAGGCATTTGAAGCAGTCGATCGGTCATTTCGGGATGTGACGAGTACCGATAAACCATTTGGTGGAAAGGTAATAATCTTGGGAGGAGATTTTCGACAGGTCATGCCAGTGGTTATAAATGCAACTAAGGTGGAAATAATCCATGCATGTGTTCATCTATCAAATTTATGGCCAGATGTGAAGTTACTCCAACTAACAGAAAATATGCGGGCTCTGGGTGATGCACATTTCTCAGATTACTTGCTAAGGGTCGGAGACGGGACAGAAAATACTATAAGTGAGGACATGATTCGAATTCCTAATAATATGGCTTTGCCTTGGGAAGGCGAACATTCTATCAACAAATTGATAGACTTCGTATTTCCAAATATAGCTCAACACAATATCAACTCTACTGACGGCAGTTACATCGAGAAGAGGGATCTTATTACACCGTTAAATGAGGATGTGAACAAACTTAATGCACTTTGCCTGGATTTGTTTCCTGGAGAGGAAACTACGTATTATTCTTTTGATTCTGTTAGTGATGATCAAACAAATTTGTACTTTCCAGAATTTTTGAACTCTATTAACCCAGGGAATCTACCCCCACACAAACTTATATTGAAAGAAGGTGCACCTATTATGCTTCTTAGAAACATTGACCCCAACATAGGATTGTGCAATGGGACAAGATTAATATGTAAAAAGTTTGGAAGAAATGTCATCGAGGCCGAAATTTTGGGAGGTAGATTCAGAGGACTTGGAGTGTTCATTTCGCGAATGCCACTAAAAAACGTAGAAGATGCCCGAATGCCTTTTGAATTAACAAGGAAACAATTTCCAGTAAGATTAAGCTTCGCACTTACAATTAATAAGGCACAAGGGAAGACGATTGGTACTGTATGAATCTACCTACCAAACAGCGTGTTCGGTCACGGTCAGCTATATGTTGCGCTATCACGAGGTGTCTCCGCAGAGACTACGAAGGTTTTGGTTAAAAATGGAATAATCGACGGATATGATGGAGTATACACTAAAAATGTCGTTTATCGGGAAATATTCGAGCTGATATCCAAAAGAATAACAAATGGTTTATGAAGTTGGATGAAAGAAGATGCATACGCTACCGACATAAAAGTAAGCACATCAAATGAATATATGCATTTATGTATTCAAACATAATTAAAAATAGTTTATGGAATAATAATCTCATTGTTACAGTTAGTCTTATCATTTTCTTCAGGTTCACCAAAAAATCCAACAACGACCGAAGACAAAGAAAGGAGAATCTTGATTATTCCAGAGTGGATCAAAGAAATATATACAGATATTGATGATGACAACAATCAAATTTCAAGGCACGATTGGCCCAAGGTCGACAAATTCAATGGTCCAAAGATTACCTACCCTAGCATTTCAAAAATTTTGCCTGTCATCAAACAATGGAATACTATTTGGAGAGTTCTCTCCGAGACGTAACTATGCATATTTTATCTGTTATATGAGATATATTGTGAAGACAACTGATTATCTGAAGTATAGTTCTTACTTAATGATATAAATCTACTTTACGTGTAATTCTTCCTTAAATGTATGATTTTTTGTGCGTTCAAAAAAAAATTCAATGAGTTAGCCGAATGTCACCGCCCAGATCCGATTTTTCCCCCACAACACATGTCCTCTATGACTTCTATTGCTCTGAGGACATTTGTCAGCTCCCATGATGACTAACTCCTTCGTAATGATGAATGTTGCCCCCACATCAATTGTCGAACCCATGACTGTTGAAACCGGAAACCGGCCTCTGTGGAGTTCGACCCTTGGGGAAGGGGTGATCTCGCACTTACTTCGCTCCTGCAAGAAAAATAACAAGGGGGAGAAGAACAAGGCACAAGACTAAGGGCCCGGCACGGAGGTCTCACCACACACCCGGAAGATCTTAGAGCGCTTCCCCTCCTTAACCAATTGCCAGGCTAAGGTACCTCAGAAAGCGCTATAAGACTTGAGAACTAGTAAGCGTGCCTTCTGAAGTACCCCTTGGGTCCTATTTATAGATTACCTCGGATGGTCTGCGAATAACCCGCCTCTGGTGGTCTGAATTTACTAAAGATCCCCTCGGATTGGCCTGCCAACAGCCAAACCCCGCTGTTCTGGCTGGTTATACGCACCTCTTGCCGGGTCACCTCCTGTCATTTGGAGGGAGGTGGGCAGTAGCCGATCCACCTGAGAGAGGCGGCTAGGGCCGGCTCGCCTAGGAGAGGCGAGTGGAGGCTGGCTCGCCTGAGAGAGACGGCTGGGGCCAGCTCGCCTAGGAGAGGCGAGCGGAGGTTGGCTCGCTCGAGAGAGGCGGCTGGAGCCCGGCCCGCCTAGGAGAGGCGAGCGGGGAATGGCCCGCCTGAGAGGGGCGGCTGGGGCCCGGACCGCCTAGGAGAGGCGAGCGAGGTCTGGCCCGCCTGAGAGGGGCGGCTGGGGCCCGGCATGCCTAGGAGAGGCGAGCGAGGTCTGGCCCGCTTGAGAGGGGCGGCTGGGGCCCTGCCCGCCTGCTTGCTTGGGCCCCTTCGGCGGACACGGGGTTGTACACAATCCTCGATCTTTGCGTGCTTTGCAGAAGCTCGGAAAGAAACGTCCAACCCTCGTGTCCGGCGACGACCTTGCTGAGCTGGAGGGAATCTTTTGGTGGGGCCCACTTTTTTTGCTATAAATAAGCCACCGGGCATTCGATGACTGGCCCTCTCCTCTTGCTTCCTGCGTGATTTGTGACCAGGAGATGCCTGCGTCTGAGGAGATACGTGCTCGGTTGGCAGTCGCTAGGGAGGAGAGTCGGGAGGAGGCCCTCACGGCCGCCCCGTGGTTGGCGCGCAGATCACCCGGCCCGCCGTTTAAACCGGTAAAGGGAAAGATTGTCCGCCGTTCCCCGCCGAGTGATGACCAGGGTTCTGGCGGCTCCGAGGTTGAATCTGGGTACGTGGTTTTACCCTTCGACCTGTGCTTTCCACTGAATTTTCCCTTTGCAGGAGATGCCCCTCGAAGATGCATTGGAAGGGGGCTCCGGGAACCTCGCGGATCCTTCCGTGGAGAAGATTGACCTGGGCACCAGTCCCCTTTCCCCGGCGCGCAGCCTTCCTGCGACTCCTCCCCCGCCAAGAGTCCAGGGTCTGGGGAAGCCACTCGTCGCCCCGGGAGGGAAATCATTCCAATGTCGGCTGGGTTCTTCTCGGCCAGCTGATGACGCGGGAGACGTGCAGACGCCGGGTAACCCCCCTGAAATTAACCCGCTCGCCGCTCGTCTGTTTCTGACCTTGCTTCTGCAGGATATCGCGTCGTTTCTTCTGATGTCGAGATGAGCGAGGGGTACTCGCCTCCTGTGGAGCCGGAAAACATTGCGAACTTCTTGGGCGACCCGTACGATGGCGAGAAGATGAAGGCGAAGGTGGCGCGAATGTTTCAGAAACACTCGCTGCTGCTCAATGAGGCCTTCATGAGGATGGAGAGAGACAGAGCCAAGGCGGAGGAGCGACTCGCTACTTTGGAGGGGGCAAGGGGCTCGGCTGAGGAGGGCGAGCCGACATCTCCGGGTGTGCATATTACGCGAGCAGAGGAGCGGCAGAAAAGCATTACGAAACAGGCCGATCAGACCAAGCGGGAGCTGGCGGCGGTTCGAGAGTATCATGACTCTCGCGTGCCGCCTCGAACCGGCTTGCAGAGGCGGGGCAGGTGGAAATGGATCGAGTACTGAGCCACCTGCCTCACCTGCCCGTGCCCGCCGTTGCTTGCTAGGTCTGAACCGTCTCGCTGTGTGATCCGTCCCAGGTCATCGGAGGAGAATACTATTTAAGAACAATTGCTGTAATAATTCAGGGTTCTTCTCGCCCGTTCCGGGGCGCGTGCTGTTATTTTTTCTCGCGGAATTCCTGGCTTTAACTTTGGAGAGCCCGCCTAGTAGAGGCGGGTAAGGGCCGGCCCGCCTGGGAGAGGCGAGCGAGGGCCGACCCGCCTAGGAGAGGCGGGTGAGGGCCGGCCTGCCTGGGAGAGGCGAGCGAGGGCCGACCCGCCTAGGAGAGGCGGGTGAGGGCCGGCCCGCCTAGGAGAGGCGGGCGAGGGCCGGCCCGCCTAGGAGAGGCGGGCGGTTCTCTCGTCGCCCCTCGACTGGGCATTCCTCTCGAATCTGTTCTGTGCGGGAGGGGGGATGGCTCGCGGCCGGGAGACTCTCGCAGCCGACCGACGATTCGACGCGGACACGGGCGAGGCTTGGGTATCGAAGCGTCGGGGCTGGCCCTGCTGTCAGCTCGCTTTCCCGCCTTTTCTGATTTTTCCCTCTCTTTTTTCGGCCCTATAAATAGGCCCTTATTTATTATTTCACCTACCGTATTCAAGAGTCCTTCCAGCTTTACCTCGCGAGAACTCTCTCCTTTCTCTTCTCTCTCGCTCGGCTCACTTACCAGTTCCGCGAAATGACGGCCGGCAGCGGCGAAGCGGACAGGAGGGGCAAGTGTGTCTGGATCTTCGCCAACCACAACTTCCCTCCCGCCGTTATCTCGGAGAAGAAGTTCTTGGACGCCGTCGATAACTTCATCCCGCCGGGTTTTGTGGCGAGGCGACCCGGGAAGGAAGAAAGGATAAACGAGCTCTCGGGTGATGAGCTGGCTCTCCCGACTGCCCACTTTGAGGCGGGACTCCGGCTACCCCTCTGGCCGGATGTCCGCCAGGTCCTTAAGTATTATGGGGTTGTCCCGGGGCAGCTGACCCCGAACTCTATTGCCGTCGTCGTCGGGTTCGCCTGCTATCTTCGCGAGGAGAGGATTGAGTTCAGCCTTGCGGTCTTCCGCAAGCTGTTCTCCTTCCGCGCGAACAAGGATGGGACCGCATGCTTCGCGTGCGTGCATTCCAAGGTGCGGGAGACGGTCAACAAGAGCCACAACTGGATCAAGAAGTTTGTCTTCGTCAAGGGAGACTTCGGCAACATTCCTTTCTCGCCGGTTCAACTCGGCGAGGCGAGCTATCGGCCCCCAAGCCTGGTGTTGCGCGCTAGGGTTCGAAGAAAATAAACGCAACCAAACTAGCAACCCGATGAGGCAAGTATACCTATCAAATTGTAGCAAGGGGACACAAGTGTCGTATTGAAATCCGGGAACTGTTGGCTAAGCTTACTCACACGAACGCTATTATCTTATCGACGGAAAAACTAGTGTTTTAGAAAATCTAAGTGCAAGGGAGGAATTAAAGCTATACTAGAAAGAGAACTACCGCAATTAAGTTAAGATATTAAGCAAAGAACTATGCTAGAAAGGAAACTACTGCAGTTAATTAAAGAGCACAAGTTAGGCGATTACTACGAAAGGTAGAAAATATGAAATGGAAATGCACCCAATCAAGATTCACCTTGGCTAAAGACGATTAAGAAAATGCGATAAAAATCTGAACTTAATAGGATAAAGGTCCTTGACCGTGGAGGTTCCAAAAGCTTGAACACGCTTCTCTCGAAGTCATGCCCAACTGAGTTTAGGAAGGTCCGACCGACTCTCGTCTAAATCGGAGGCCTAAAACTCGCTTTACGCGGTGAACCCCACTATTGGATTTTACTCCAATCCGGGAGATTTGGACGTCTGCCTCTCTCGAGGGGTGCGTACAACTCCCTTTACTCTTGAATGCTCACTTCATTCTTTCGGCCTCTCGGCTAGCCCAGAATGAAAGCAAAGGCGGAGAGTATATATCGAAAATATACCTCCAACCCGTGATTAATCAAGAGTAATTCAAGGCCCTAACCTAAAAAGAAAAAATTAATTAAAACATCATAACATAATCGCTCTAACCTCGGATCATCAAGATCGAGTACAAGGAGGATTAGTTAATCATTATGGAATGGAGGAGGGGAGATGAGTAGAAAAGCATATAAAGGAAGACAAGTAAAGGAAGAACACTTTTATTAATGAAAAAGGGCAAGTACACTATTGAAATTGAAATTACAACTGCATGAAATTTAAATCCTATTCTAGCCCTACAAGTAGCACTAAGCAAGAGCAAAATTACAATAAAAGCTAAGACAAACTACAATTAAGTTAGGGTTAAACAAAAAGTACAAAGAGAGGGGGGAGAGAGAGAGAGAGAAAGCATGAAAAAGGATCAAGAAACAAAGGGGCAGCACCTCCCCCACTCAACCCAAACTTGCTGAAATGGGGAGGGTGGGGCTCAATTTATAGAAAATTTTCTCGGGTTGCTCATGCCCTCTGACACGCCCTAGGGGGGTGCGTGTCAGGGGGCGTGACAGTACTATGTTGACCTCGGGCTCTGGATTCTGGCGGGAGGGATGATTTCTTCGGTACGTCGGTGGTCACGCCCTAGGTCACGCCCATGACAGGGGGGCGTGACAGGCACGTCATGTCCAAATCCTTGGTCGGAAATCCGTCAGTCACCGAAAAAGGAGGGTGTCACGCCCATATCACGGGCGTGACATGGGGCGTGACAGTACTGTTTGCGTGCTGAGGCGGAACGGCATTTAATGCGGCGGCAGGCTTTGCAGCAGAGGGCGACATGCTGATGAGTCCTCTTTATATACCTATTTTCGGACTCATCTGGGCTTATTTCCTTGTCTTTGCACACCATTTAGCGTCATTTGCACTCCTTTTGGTTCGCTACGGTTTTCCACGCCCTGTGCACCTTTGTTGCCCATTTTCTGTGCTTGTGTGCATTTACTTTCTTGCTATGTTCATTACTGGTTGCTGTGGCTGCCGCGATCGATGCCCCGTGCAGTTTTCCTGCAGGTTTGGGGATCGTGAGGGCATTCGGGATAGGCGTTTCACTATTTTTGGCAAAGGAGTCAGTGGTCGTGCATTTTTACCCACGCACGACCATCGACCTCCTAGCGCACGATCACTGATCGTGCGCAGCCCGGTCTCATTGGGAAAACTCTGTCTTGAACCTTCCGCACGATCACTTGCCATACCGCGCACGACCACTGCTCGTGCGCCTCCGATCGTGCGCAGTCATACCCATTTTGCAAAAGTCTGTCTGGCTATTTCCGGACGATCATCAGCATTGCCTCGCACGATCACTGATCGTGCGCTGTTGATCGTGCGCGACTACTGATTTTCTGATGCAGGTCTGCAGGTTGCTCACGCACGGGCTCTGACCTTGGTCGCGCACGACCACTGGTCGTGCGCCAGTGGTCGTGCGCGCTATTTATTCTGCAAGCTATAAATACGCTGTTCCGCGAATTAGTGCAAAGGAGAATCATTACGGAACCTTCGCCAGTCCGCCGTTTTGCCCTCCAGCAGTCCCATTCACCTCCACCTTCATTCCTACCAACGGGAGGACCTTCTCGGGTGAGTCCGAAGCATTTCGCATCCTCCAGCGATCCTCCCGGCCATTGAAGCATTCTTCTCCGAGCTTTCCACCAAGGAGAAGACGAAGCATACCTAGAGAACGGAGTTACAAGCCCTCGAGGTGACAGCTCGGTGGTACCGGAAGCCCTCCTCGGACTGCGCTTGGAAGCGGATTGACAACCCGCACCTCCGGCCAACAACCGCGGTGGATCTTCAATCTCGTGGTTTTGCATTTTCTCTCTTTTCTTGTTGTATGGAATGTTTGTGCTTGTAATGAACATCAACTTTTAGTGTTATTTCGTTTGGTTGTGTTTCATCTTGCTTTAGAGATTTATTCTTTGATGCGCCTCGCTCCATCTCGCTCCACTCCACACGTTCATTTCACTCAAGCTTGCTCCGCACTAATCACCTCACTCGCTAGATTTCCGTCCACTCGCCAATCGAAGTACGGCATCGCGGCCGCTACATCCATCTCGCCTTGAGAAGCGGTGATTGCAACCCGCATAGTTTACATTAGTGTAATCGGTCGTAAGACCACCAACCAAAGCCCCTTTCTTTTCTGTTTATTTCAATTAACTCTCATAACGATAGTTTTAGAGTCTAGATCGTTCGACGCCAATTGCATTCCTTAAGAGACCGACATCCGGGGATTCATTCCCAACTTTATTACTTGAGCGACTGGTACGCTTGCCGTATTTTACGCGCATCAAGTTTTTGGCGCCGTTGCCGGGGAATGCAACTGTTGAACGATCACGATTTCTGGAAGTATTGGTATAAGAGTTAGAGTTTTTTGATTTTTGTTTCTTTGATTTGTTGCTTCAGTGGATGCAGGGACGTGCTGCAAGAGATCTCGTTGCTTACGATCCCGAAATCGAGCGAACTCTTCGTGCGCAAAGGCGTGCCGCTGTAATAGATCCAATCACAATGGGAGACCAGTTGAACAATGACAACGGAGTTCGTGTTGGAGGGAACCTCCATGATAACCGTAACGGGGATGAGAATGAGGTGCATCCGCCGCATGTCCGAACCATGAGAGATTACACTACCACCACTGTTGGGAGCATTTACCCTGGGTTTGGACCGGCGATCGCAAACCAACAGTTCGAGATCAAACCGGCAATTCTTAACATCATCTGGAACAACGCACAGTTCTCCGGACTGGCTACAGAGGATGCCCATCTACACTTGGCAGACTTCTCAGAAATCTGTGCCACTTTCCGTTATGCTGGGATTCCTGACGATACGGTCAAGCTCCGTCTCTTCCCCTTCTCTCTACGTGACAAGGCCAAGTCATGGCTTCATTCCCTTCCTCCTAGAACAGCCACAACCTGGGAGGCTCTTACCACAAAGTTTCTAGCTAAATTCCATCTGGTTGACCGTATTGTGAGTTTGAGACGCGCCATCGCTAATTTCCGACAAAACGACCAAGGGAGTTTGGCGGAAGTCTGGGAGCGCTTCAATGAGTTGCTGCGGAAGTGCCCCAATCACGGATTCCAAACGTGGAATCTCGTGGAATGCTTCTACTTCTCCATCGAACCTCAACACCGCGCCATGATTGATGCCGCCTCTGGTGGAACAATTATGAACCTTGCTCCTGAGGATGCTTTGAGAGTTCTGCAGGACACCGCCACGCACAGCACCTTTTGGACCGCAGGAAGGAATACCCCCCGTGGGACAAGTGGAATCTTTGCTGTGGAAGCATCAAGGCCTGCTGCTGCTGCTCCGGTGTTGGCCATCTCGTGTCAAGGATGCGGAGGTACCGATCATCATAGCTTTGAGTGCCCTGGAGCGGAGGTAATGTATGACCCCGCCTTCTCCAGTGAAACCGTTAATTTTATCGCAAATCAAAACAGGGGCGCGCCATATGGAAATGCTTATAATCCGGGTGCGAGAAATCACCCGAATTTCTCGTGGAATCAAAACGCACCGGGCCAACGATGGCAACCGGGGCAGCATCAATATGATGCCTCCGCCTCCGGAAGCCAGCCGCGGCCACCCCACCCGAATTATCCTCAAGGCCCCCCCGCCGAAAAAACCAATTCTTTGGCTCAAATGTTTGAAAAATTTGTTGAAGTTTCCCAAACAAACATGACAAATCAAGCCGCTTCAATGCGTAAGCTCGAGGCACAGTTGGGCCAATTGGCTCAAATGGTCTCCGAGCGCACGCTTGGTACTCTCCCATGCAACACTGAAAAAAATCCCCATGAACAAGGGAAAAGCCTTGGGGAGGGAAGGCTGGGGAATACCAACGAACTCGTGATTAGCTTCTAGATTAACAACGTTGAAACTACTGCTTTATGTGATTCCGGGGCATGCAGCAACATCCTCACTCTACAGGATGTCGCGAAGATGCAACTGCAAATAAACACCGAAGACCGGAAATCACTTATTCTAGCTAATGGTAATGTGGTAGATACTGATGGTGGTGTGAGGGAAGTTGATATCGAGGTTAATGGCAAACATTTTACCACTGCTTTTCAGGTCATGGGACCAGAAGAAAATGACTCCATTCCGATACTTGGTGTCCCATTTCTGACGGCCAGTGGCGCATCCCTGGATTTCTCCCAAGGACGCGTCACCTGGCCGGCTGATGATTGCACCCTCGATGATACTTCCGTACACTCCTCTCTTGTTCGAAATGACGTTTCACTACGTAGTGCAGATCTCAAGGAAGATTTCAGAGTCCCAGCTTTGAAGGCAACCCTTGCGGATGAGAAAACCAAGGGAGGATTGACTGAGTTGACCGATGAGAAGAATAACTTAGCGACTGCGAAGATGTTTGAGCGCCCCAAAGACACGGTGAACGTGTCACTTCCCACCGATGCTGTTGTGGAGCATGACACTTCTAGTTACATGCGGGAGAAATCCCTAGACTGTTATTCGTGTAATAATATTCATGACTCTATTAAGCGTTCTGTCGCTTGGGCTGATCCGATCGCCATCACGGTGCCGGAAATGATGCCATCGATTGTAAAATTTGGGAAAACTGTGAAAACCACTCCTTGGAGGTCTCCATCGGTTGAGAAGCTGAAGGAGGACAAACGCTTGCGTGATAAGCGTTATTCTTCCTTCCAAGCGTTTGCGCACCATCTGATCAAGGGGAAATCCCCTCCTCATGATCCTATGAAAAGTTCTGCCTCTCCTTCGCTCTCCACCGAGAAGACTTACCACAAATCGGCATATAGCTGATTGCCGCTCTGCCTCGTGTTTCTTGCTTATTTTCCTTGCTGCTTTGGAACATTTTGAGCTTTATTTTATTTTGCTGCATAAACATTATATACAACTGCTAATACAGGTATTTGGTCCACCTTAAGGACGGTAAACAAAAGGGCTATTTGGGAGACAACCCAAGCTTGGACCTTTTGGTCCCCTTGTTTATGTTTTATTTTATTTTATGCTTTCTATCTTTTTGTATTTTCTATTGTTCGGCCTAATTCACAGGTTCAGCTTATCTTTTGTGCGAAGCAGCAACTCCCGCGAATCATCACGCAATCTTCTGGCATGCTCCCCTCTTTGGAGCATTGGTACTCTCTCTCGCTTCAGATTTCATTCCTTGGTCGAATGTCTATTTTTCTTGCTTATGTTTTCATTCAAGTCTGCGGGGAAGAGCCGCTTGTGCACTCCACGAGCACATTTAATTTCGCATGCCAGTAGTTTTCCTTTTTCGCTTCATTATGTTAGATTCCTGTTGCACACCACTGCACCCACTTGAGCGCGAGCTTAGCGGTTTGCGTGTCACGAGTTGAACCTGTATCTTTGTTCGATTTGGAAAATTTCTGTGCTAGTTGAGGATTGTGCGACAGAGTAAAATGTTGGCCTTGCTGTTTTTCTCGTCAACTGCTCTCGTTTTGTGTAGGAATTTGAGTAGATTTAATTTTTCTGTATGCTTATAGTTTATATTTTTCTATCTGCGTAAATTCTTTTATTCTACTCAAAAGTTGGTGAATCCGGTGTGAATCAAACGGTAGCGTAGGAATGTGTGTAGCCGCCACTAGACTCGTATTGCTTGAGTCGGGAGGAAGGATTATCCTTCTCGGTTGCTAAGAACTTGCCCCAAGCTATTCTTGAAGCATTGGTACACGGTTAGTCTAGCGTGAGAGTGATGTAGGCCACCTTTTGGCCCGGTTGAGCTTTGTACCCATTCCTAACTTCGCCCTTGCTAGCCCCGTTGTGCCTACCCTTCTTTTGATTCAGCTCCACTAGTATTTCATCAAAGCCTTATAGCCTATCCTAGTCGCACACCCAATTCGAGCTTTAGTAGTTTACATTTTATGTTGGGTTGTGATGTGGTGATTCGTATTGTGATATGTGGTTGTGCCCAAAAGAAAAAATGTGCTGATTTTGTAAAAAAAAAAGAAAATATTTAAAAGAGAAAGAGAAAAGAAAAAGAAAAAAAAAAAGAGTTTGATTGAAAATATTTATTTGAGAAGATTTGGATTTGGAGTAGGCGGTGCACACACACATGTTGTACAAATCAAGTCTGGGGTGTGGTGCACCTGGTTATATTGTGGTTTGCTGAGGGATTCTTTTAGGCTAGCTCATTTGGGTTAGGTGCATAGCCTTTCTTTTTATCATTGTTTATCTCACCGTAACCCAAGCCCCATTATTACCCGAAGTCCTACGGACTTGCGCTTGAGTTGACTAGTGCCGTGGAGAGAGTGTGAATGGGCAAGCTTATGGTTTCCGACATTAGTGGATTCCTTTGGGGGTAATCTTGAGCCCCGGTCTTCGGCAATGCTCACCTTAGTGGCCTGTCTAATTTCTCCCTGCGTAAGACCGGATGATTCACCGTAATTCTACTTTGGAGTAATAATAAATTTTTGTTACGCATTGTGAAAAATATAAAATATTTTGTATACTTAAGAATTTCCTCTACTTTATTCTTATACACGCGAGCATGCGACTTCGCATGGTACTCCGTTCTGCAATTTCTTTCTTAGCTAGTTCATTTTCCCCGTCTACTTAGGTTTTGTTTGCTCGGGGCGCGCAAACGGTTAAGTCTGGGGGTGTGATGAGTCCTCTTTATATACCTATTTTCGGACTCATCTGGACTTATTTCCTTGTCTTTGCACACCATTTAGCGTCATTTGCACTCCTTTTGGTTCGCTACGGTTTTCCACGCCCTGTGCACCTTTGTTGCCCATTTTCGGTGCTTGTGTGCATTTACTTTCTTGCTATGTTCATTACTGGTTGTTGTGGCTGCCGCGATCGATGACCCGTGCAGTTTTCCTGCAGGTTTGGGGATCGTGAGGGCATTCGGGATAGGCGTTTCACTATTTTTGGCAAAGGAGTCAGTGGTCGTGCGTTTTTACCCACGCACGACCATCGACCTCCTAGCGCACGATCACTGATCGTGCGCAGCCCGGTCTCATTTGTGAAAACTCTGTCTTGAACCTTCCGCATGATCACTTGCCATACCGCGCACGACCACTGCTCGTGCGCCGCCGATCGTGCGCAGTCATACCCATTTTGCAAAAGTCTGTCTGGCTATTTCCGCACGATCATCAGCATTGCCTCGCACGATCACTGATCGTGCGCTGTTGATCGTGCGCGACTACTGATTTTCTGATGCAGATCTGCAGGTTGCTCACGCACGGGCGCTGACCTTGGTCGCGCACGACCACTGGTCGTGCGCCAGTGGTCGTGCGCGCTATTTATTCTGCAAGCTATAAATACGCTGTTCCGCAAATTAGGGCAAAGGAGAATCATTACGGAACCTTCGCCAGTCCGCCGTTTTGCCCTCCAGCAGTCCCATTCACCTCCACCTTCATTCCTACCAACGGGAGGACCTTCTCCGGTGAGTCCGAAGCATTTCGCATCCTCCGGCGATCCTCCCGGCCATTGAAGCATTCTTCTCCGAGCTTTCCACCAAGGAAGAAGACGAAGCATACCTAGAGAACGGAGTTACAGGCCCTCGAGGTGACAGCTCGGTGGTACCGGAAGCCCTCCTCGGACTGCGCTTGGAAGCGGATTGACAACCCGCACCTCCGGCCAACAACCGCGGTGGATCTTCAATCTCGTGGTTTTGCATTTTCTCTCTTTTCTTGTTGTATGGAATGTTTGTGCTTGTAATGAACATCAACTTTTAGTGTTATTTCGTTTGGTTGTGTTTCATCTTGCTTTAGAGATTTATTCTTTGATGCGCCTCGTTCCATCTCGCTCCACTCCACACGTTCGTATCACTCAAGCTTGCTCCGCACTAATCACCTCACTCGCTAGATTTCCGTCCACTCGCCAATCGAAGTACGGCATCACGGCCGCTACATCCATCTCGCCTTGAGAAGCGGTGATTGCGACCCGCATAGTTTACATTAGTGTAATCAGTCGTAAGACCACCAACCAAAGCCCCTTTCTTTTCTGTTTATTTCAATTAACTCTCATAACGATAGTTTTAGAGTCTAGATCGTTCGACGCCAATTGCATTCCTCAAGAGACCGACATCCGGGGATTCATTCCCAACTTTATTACTTGAGCGACCGGTACGCTTGCCGTATTTTACGCGCATCACACGCCCCTGGTCATGCCTGGTGACACGCCCAGGGAGGGCGTGTCAGGGGGCGTGACAGCGGTTTTGACCGTTTTTTTGTCCCTTCCAGCAGGAGTCCTCGGGATCGGGTGACACGCCCTAGGTCACGCCCAGGGAGGGCGTGACAGGGGGGCGTGACAGGTCATTTTGGCAATTTTTCTGGAAACCTGCAAAAAGACAGGAAAAAGTTAGTGGCAATAAAATTTACATAAAAAGGATAAAAATAAACTAATAATAGACATAATTTGTACAATATAAAATATAAAATACGATAATAGTTTTGGCTATAAAACGTATTATCAAATTCCCCCAACCTTAAGCTTTGCTTGTCCCCAAGCAAAAATATAAAAACTAGAAATTTATAAAAAGGACTAATCAAAAAGTTCTAATTATGCCTACACAAGTACTATGCGAAATTCTAAGTAGGGAAAAAGGTGAAATGTAAGTCTAAAACAATTATTTAGGTATGGTAAAACTTTTATAAACTTTACTTAATAAAAACAAATCATCCAAAATTTTAACGAAATTTTTTTAAATGTACTTAAGCAAAGCAACGAAAATGAAAAACACGCATTGAGTTGTTACTAGATCCAAGCAACGCATTATAATTATATCAATTTAATTAACAAAAATCTAGGTTTAAATCCAAAACTAAAACTGATTTACTGTTTTTCTTTTCTTAGTTATTAAATAAAAATCAACAAGCGTGAATCAAAAGGACTTAAATAGGACAGAAATGTTTGGCTTAGGAATATGATCAGGAGTGGAATTCAAAGATAAACGTGAAGGTTTTAAAATCACACTAAACCAAAGCAAAGAGTTTAAAAATCTTTATAAAAATATATACACACATTCTTTTTCTTCTTTTTCATATTTTTTTTTTCAAAACAAAGACCATAAATATTTTTTATTTTCCTTTTTGAGTTGGCCAAACAAAAATAAACATCACTTTTGAACATACTTTTTTTTATTTTTTGAAAACCTTTCTCCCACAAAAATCACAAAATACCCTATCAAAATCGTCAAAATAATTTATGAAACTCAAAAAGGCTAGTGTGATTCGATAGGTTGGACATTTTGGCTTTGGTGAAACTGAAATGAAGGGAGGAGCTATCAAATGTATTCGGAAAAAGGCTCAAAAATGGCTAACTAGCAAGAAAAGTTTTTAGGTTGGCAAGAAAGCTCAAACGAAAACAAAAACGGCCTAAATCCTTTTCACGCTTTTGAATTTATTTAAAACAAAGGTTTGAAAATTTTTCAAAAAGCGAGTCCTAGATAATAAAGGAAGATTGATGAAATTAACTTGAAAATAGAAATAATAGGTGACTTGGATCGTTCACATCTACTACGTTATTCAAAAGTTGACTTTACAAATATTATTCAAAAAAAAAGAAAATAGTGGATGTTGAATTTTTAAGAAAGTAAAGGAAATAAACAACAAAAAACCATAATAGAAATGCGAGTTTTAGAAAAATATTTCACCTTAACATGCTACCGCGAATTAGAAACACAGCATGGCCAACATTTTACTTGTGAAACATAATTAAAAAGAACGATTAGAAATATTATAATTAACTAAGTTGTTTATAGGAGATTTTGAGTAAAACAAAACTAAAAACTAGGGGTACTATTGAAATACCAAAATGTCTAAACTATTCAAAAACACATATATTTTTTTTTTAATTTTGAGAAATATTCTATTTTTTTGGTTTTTTAGAAATTTTTTTCTCTTTTTTTTTTGGAGTTTTAAGATATTCATTTTTTTTTATTATTTTGGAAATATTTAAAATATATACAAAAAGAAAAATATTTACACTAAGCAAAAGTGAAGGAGGAAGTCCTCCCCCAAGCTTAAAACAGACATTGTCCTCAATGGCTAAAGAAGGGGGTTGGAGAAGGAGAGAAAAATAAAGTACAGAATTGAAAGACAGAGTTTAAATACAGGTACTTCCCCGGATTTATTTGCTGCGAAAGCTGAGTGATGCCGCTCCCCGAATGTCTTCTTTGGACTTTGTGATGGATTCAGCAATGTTGGAGCAGGCGATCGCAGAAGCTTCAGCTTGTCGGAGCCGTCCGAGGCAAAAATTGTAAAATAAAGAAAACAGAAAAGATAACTTGGGTTGCCTCCCAAGAGCGCCCTTTGGTTAAAGCGTCGTTGAGCTCGACGCATTAAAAAAAATAATATTGTCCAAAAATGTTGTTGTCCCGAAATAAAAATGTTTTTAGCAAAAAAAAAATTAAAAGTTCAAGATTAAAGTTCGTGAAGCAGAAACTTAATACTGTTTGGACTGACATCATCATCACCAGAAAAGTAGAGTTTAAGACGCTGACCATTCACTTTGAAATTACCCTTATCAGGGTGAGAAATTAAAACAGATCCATAAGGAAATACTTCTAAAACAGAAAACGGGCCAGACCAGCGAGATTTTAATTTGCCCGGAAATAAACGTAAACGAGAATTATATAAAAGGACTTGGTCGCCCGGCTTAAAGTTTTTAGGGTGCCTTAAGTGCTTATCGTGTAAACGCTTCGTCCGCTCTTTATAAAGTTTGTTATTTTCATAAGCATAAGAGCGCCACTCGTTGAGTTCATTTAGTTGAAATTTTCGAAGGTCACCGACTGAGTGGGGATCAAAGTTTAAAAATTTTAAGGCCCAAAAGGCGCGGTGTTCTAACTCTACGGGCAGATGGCACGATTTTCCATAGACCAGCCGATACGGCGTACATCCGAGGGCGGTTTTGTACGCTGTTCGGTAGGCCCATAGAGCATCGTCAAGTTTGGTTGACCAGTCTTTTCTAGAAGTTGAAACAGTCTTTTCTAATATTCTTTTATTTCTCTATTAACTACTTCGACTTAACAATTAGTTTGGGGGTGGTAGGCAGTGGACAGTTTATGCGTAACGCCGTATTTAGTAAGGATTTTTGAAAATTGTGTGTTACAGAAATGGGAACCCCTATCGCTAACGATTGCGCGTGGCGTACCGAATCTAGAAAATAATTTTTTAAAAAACGTGACTACAACTCGGGAGTCGTTCGTAGAAAGAGCTTGGGCCTCAGCCCATCGTGAAACATAATCAACAGCAACTAAAATATATTTGTTTCTGAAGCTAGAAGGAAGGGGGCCAACAAAATCAATTCCCCAGAGGCCGAAAATTTCAAACTCTAAGAAATAATTTTGCGGCATTTCATTTTTATTAGAGATGTTGCCTGACCGTTGGCAACTATCACACCTGCTCACAAAGGCTTACGCGTCCTTAAACAGGCTAAGCCAGTAAAAGCCCGCGCAAAGCACCTTATGAGCCGTGCGAGCAGCTTGATAGTGCCCACCTGTCGGGCCTTCATGCAAATGTTTTAGAATATCGATTCCTTCCTCATAAGAAACACATCTCCTTATCACTTGATCCGCACAGATTTTGAAAAGATGCGGGTCTTCCCAGAAGTATTTCTTCAGCTCAGAAAAGAATTTCTTCTTTTGCTGAGAGGAGAACTCTTTTGGGAGCGCCCGGGCCACTAGATAGTTGGCAATGTGTGCGAACCAAGGAGAAGTAGATGTGTTAACTAAAAGCAGCTTCTCATCAGGAAAATAATCATTAAAAGATTTTTCATTTAATTTTTCTATAAAGGGGTTATCTAATCTTGATAAATGGTCGGCGGCCAAGTTCTCGGCTCCTCGCTTATCACGGATCTCTAAGTCAAACTCCTGGAGAAGTAAGACCCAGCGAATCAAGCGAGGCTTGGCATCCGTTTTGGCAAGAAGGTACTTGAGGGCCGAGTGGTCCGTAAAAACAATGATTTTTGAAAGAGTAATGTAAGGGCGGAATTTATCAAACGCAAATACTACAACTAAGAGCTCCTTCTCGGTTGTGGTGTAATTTTCTTGTGCAGATGTGAGGGTTTTACTA
Source organism: Platanthera zijinensis (assembly GCA_039513925.1). Lineage (NCBI taxonomy): Eukaryota > Viridiplantae > Streptophyta > Magnoliopsida > Asparagales > Orchidaceae > Platanthera > Platanthera zijinensis. Next base: position 126,311,152 of record CM077084.1, read on the forward strand.
GCGTAATAGATGGGGTGGAAGTTCTTAGATATGCGTTGACCTAATACGGCCCCCACCGCAAAACTACTCGCATCGCACATAATCTCGAAAGGAAGGTCCCACAACGGAGCTATCATAATCAGTGCGTTAATTAACTTTTCTTTAATTAATTCAAAGACAGAAATACAAGAATCATCAAAAATGAATGGAGCGTCTTTTTCTAAGAGATGGGTGAGGGGCTTTGTGATCTTGGAGAAGTCCTTTATAAAACGACGATAAAAACCAGCGTGGCCTAGGAAACTTCTTATAGCTTTTATGTTTGTAGGCGGCGGCAACTTCTCAATAACTTCTATCTTGGCAACGTCTACCTCGATACCTTTAGCAGAAATTTTATGACCCAAAACTAACCCTTCCCTCACCATAAAATGGCATTTTTCCCAATTTAGGGCAAGGTTAGTTTCTTCGCATCGTTCTAAGACTTTTTCGAGGTTTTCTAAACATCTATCGAAGGAATCGCCAAACACGGAGAAATCGTCCATGAATACCTCCATAATTCTTTCTACGTACTTGTCAAATATTGCGAGCATACATCGCTGGAATGTAGCTGGCGCATTGCATAATCCAAACGGCATTCTTCGGTACGCGAAGGTGCCGAAGGGACAAGTAAACGTAGTTTTCTCTTGGTCCTCGGGAGAGATGGGTATTTGAAAGTACCCCGAGAGGCCATCGAGAAAACAATAAAAGCTATGGCCGGAGAGACGTTCTAAAATCTGGTCGATAAATGGTAAAGGGAAGTGGTCCTTGCGGGTGGCGTCATTTAACTTACGGTAATCTATGCACATACGCCAACCCGTCACCGTCCGCGTCGGGATTAATTCATTATTCTCATTACTAACTACGGTTATCCCTCCCTTCTTTGGAACTACCTGAACGGGGCTAACCCACTTACTGTCCGATATAGGGTAGATAATTCCTGCGTCTAATAGTTTCATAACCTCGCCCTTAACTACTTCTTTCATATTCGGGTTTATACGGCGCTGAGGTTGGATAGAGTTAAGCGAATTATCTTCCATTAAAATTTTATGGGTACAGAAAGATGGGCTTATGCCCTTGATATCAGAAATTTGCCAAGCAATAGCCTGGCGATGCTTACGTAGAACTAGAAGAAGTTTATCGTTCTCCGTATCCGTGAGGTAGGCCGAAACGATAACTGGTAACTTGGAGTCTTTTTCTAAGAAAGCATACTTAAGGTGTTCGGGAAGTTCTTTAAGTTCTATGGTAGGGGGTTCTTCATAAGAGGATTTTGAGATTCTTTCTTTTTCAAAAATAATATCTTCATAAACTTTTTTATAAGGAACGTAATAAGGGGTGGGGCTAGCAGCCAAGACAGCTTCTTGTAGAGATTCAGTGGGAAGAAAAGAGGAAGAACAAAAATCAGAAAATTCTTTTTCAAACTCAGAAAGACAATAAGAAGATTCATCACTTCCTTGCAGTGATTCCGTTGTAAGAGAAGAGGAGCAAAAAGTAGAAAATTCTTTTTCAAACTCGGAGAGGCAGTAGGAAGAATCATCACTCACGACGTCTACCAAAAAACATGAGTCATCGTTCGCTAAGGTGTTCTTCATCGAAGGGGTGATAGAAAATGTGACTTCGTCGTCGCCTACTCGAAGAAAGAGCTTACCATTGCTTACGTCAATGATGGCTCGGAGGTGGCAAGGAAGGGTCGGCCAAGGATCATGGGAACCTCGACGTCTTCTTCGATGTCCAGAATGACAAAGTCCACCGGGAAGATGAACTTGTCGACTTTCACTAGAACGTCCTCCACTATTCCTAACGGGTACTTGACGGATCTATCAGCTAGCTGGATACTCATACACGTGGGGTTAAGGCTACCAATCCCTAACTTTTTGAACAACGAAAAGGGAATCAGGTTTATACTCGCGCCTAAGTCGGCTAAAGCGTGTTTAACAAAAAGATCACCGAAGACACACGGGATAGAGAAACTACCCGGGTCACTGATTTTCTTCGGCAAACCGTTTGCTAAAACGGCGGAGCACTCGGCGTTTAGCGTGACGTGCGAAAGATTCTCTAACTTCTTCTTGTTTGTGAGGAGGTCTTTGAGATATTTGGCGTATCTCGGCATCTGCGAAATAGCCTCGTGGAAGGGAAGATTAATGTGGATTTGTTTGAAGATTTCTAAGAAGCGGGAGTACTGATCATCTTGACGTTGTCTATTAAGTTCAGAGGGGTATGGAGGAGTTGAATTATTTTTTAAGATGGGTGGTGGAGTGAGATTATTTTCTAAAATAGGGGTGATTACTTCTTCAGCAGAGGGTGGAAGCGGAGCGGAGCTTTGATTTTTAAGAGGCGGAGCGGAGCTTTGATTTTTAGAGGCGGGAGCGGAGCTTGCCTCGGGCTCTTCACTTACCATACCGAAGACTTGCTTCCCACTCCGAAGAGTTATAGCTTTCTCTTGCTCTCTCGGGTTGGGTTCGGTATTGGAAGGAAGAGACCCTGCGGGTCGCTCAGAAATTATTTTCGCGAGCTGTCCTACCTGATTTTCTAAACTTTTTACGCTTCCGGTTAAAGTTCTTATGGTAGCGTCATTTGTGGTGATGTATTTAGAAAGTAATTCCTCCAAGCTTGGAGGTTTTGGGTAATTTTGAAGAAGTGGTGGTGGTGGTGGTGGTGCAAAAAAATCATTTTGCGGGGGTGGGCGCATCGCATTCGATGGATTACTCCATGAAAAGTTCGGGTGATTTCTTAAAGCAGGGTTATAACTATTCGGAAAATTAAAACCAGGCGGATGAAAATTCGTAGCAGAAAAATTATTAAAAGCAGTTCTAGGCATATTATTAACATAATCTAAATGTTCTGGAGTAGGGGTTGCAGATTCCCATACCTGAGGGGCGGAGGCAGCAGTCATCTCCGTGATTTTTTTGCTTAGGATTTCTACTTGCAGAGCGAGCTGGGAGACGTTGTCCACTTCATAGATACCTGCAGGCTTGTTCGGGCGGGACCTAGGCACATTCCACTGATAAGTGTTCATGGTCATGTCCTCAAAAAGCTCAAGAGCGGCTTCCGGGGTCTTATGATTTAAAGTACCGCCAGAAGCTGCGTCTATCATTTGCTTCGTGCTTTGATTTAGCCCGTTATAAAACGTTTGCACTTGTAACCATACAGGCAGCGCGTGATGTGGGCATCGTCTTAATAATTCTGTAAATCTCTCCCAGGTTTCGTATAGGGTTTCAGAGTCTATTTGTCCGAAGGCAGAGATGCCGTTCCTAAGTTTTGCAGTTTTAGCTGGCGGAAAATACTTCGCCAAAAATTTTTCAGTTAATTCATTCCAAGTGGTTATGCTATTTTTCGGAAGTGTGTTAAGCCACTGCTTAGCTTTAGTTCTTAGAGAGAAGGGGAAGAGTCTTAGCCTGATCACATCATTTGTGACACCATTTATCTTGAAGGTGTCGCAAATTTCAAGAAAGCTAGCTATATGTGCGTTCGGATCTTCATCTTGAAGTCCGTCAAATTGCACATATTGCTGCACCATTTGATTTATGCTAGGCTTTAGTTCGAAGTTATTATTTGATATAGCAGGGCGGACTATACTTGATTCTGTTCCCTCGAGGTTCGGTCGTGCATAATAGGACATAGTCCTTTGCATGGCCTCATCTACGTTGGGTTCTTCCATTCTTAAAGTAGCAAATGACTCGGAGTCCTCAACCGGCACTTGGATAGTAGGACCTTGAAATCGCGATCTTCTCCGAAGAGTACGCTCAATTTCGTGGTCCAAGTCCAAAATAACCGACGGACTCCCGCGGGTCATGCACTAAAAGAACAGAAAAGAAGAAGAGGAAGAGAAAAAGGATAAACTAGAAAAAAGATTAGAATTTTTTTTTTTTGAAATAGATTTTTTTTTATAGATTAACTCCCGAACTTCCCAAGGACTACCCCGTGAAGGGTTCGCAAGGTACTAGACAAGACAGAGGCACTTAAAGCCCTTTGCCCTTTTCGAGAGAATTAGGTGGCGTAGAAAAATTGTGAGGTTGGTTTCTATTAAGAGCGGTGATAAAAATTTTTGATTTTTTTTTTAAATTTTAAAGAAAGAGGATGAGAAAGAGAAGAGATAAAATTAATAGGTTCGTGTTTTCAAAATATCAACGGAAGTTGGTTCCCCGGCAACGGCGCCAAAAACTTGTTGCGCGCTAGGGTTCGAAGAAAATAAACGCAACCGAACTAGCAACCCAATGAGGCAAGTATACCTATCGAATTGTAGCAAGGGGACACAAGTGTCGAATTGAAATCCGGGAACTGTTGGCTAAGCTTACTCACACGAACGCTATTATCTTATCGTCGGAAAAACTAGGGTTTTAGAAAATCTAAGTGCAAGGGAGGAATTAAAGCTATACTAGAAAGAGAACTACCCCAATTAAGTTAAGCTATTAAGCAAAGAGCTATGCTAGAAAGGAAACTACTGCAGTTAATTAAAGAGCACAAGTTAGGCGATTACTACGAAAGGTAGAAAATATGAAATGGAAATGCACCCAATCAAGATTCACCTTGGCTAAAGACGATTAAGAAAATGCGATAAAAATCTGAACTTAATAGGATAAAGGTCCTTGACCGTGGAGGTTCCTAAAGCTTGAACACACTTCTCTCGAAGTCGTGCCCAACTGAGTTTAGGAAGGTCCGACCGACTCTCGTCTAAATCGGAGGCCTAAAACTCTCTTTACGCAGTGAACCCCACTTTTGGATTTTACTCCAATCCGGGAGATTTGGACGTCTGCCTCTCTCGAGGGGTGCGTACAACTCCCTTTACTCTTGAATGCTCACTTCATTCTTTCGGCCTCTCGGCTAGCCCAGAATGAAAGCAAAGGCGGAGAGTATATATCGAAAATATACCTCCAACCCGTGATTAATCAAGAGTAATTCAAGGCCCTAACCTAAAAAGAAAAGATTAATTAAAACATCATAACATAATCGCTCTAACCTCAGATCATCAAGATCGAGTACAAGGAGGATTAGTTAATCATTATGGAATGGAGGAGGGGAGATGAGTAGAAAAGCATATAAAGGAAGACAAGTAAAGGAAGAACACTTTTATTAATGAAAACGTGCAAGTACACTATTGAAATTGAAATTACAAGTGCATGAAATTTAAATCCTATTCTAGCCCTACAAGTAGCACTAAGCAAGAGCAAAATTACAATAATAGCTAAGACAAACTACAATTAAGCTAGGGTTAAACAAAAAGTACAAAGAGAGGGGGAGAGAGAGAGTGAGAAAGCATGAAAAAGGTTCAAGAAACAAAGGGGCAGCACCTCCCCCACTCAACCCAAACTTGCTGAAATGGGGAGGGGGGCTCAATTTATAGAAAATTTTCTCGGGTTGGTCACGCCCTCCGACACGCCCTAGGGGGGCGTGTCAGGGGGCGTGACAGTACTATGTTGACGTCGGGCTCTTGATCCTGGCGGGAGGGATGATTGCTTCGGTACGTCGGTGGTCACGCCCTAGGTCACGCCCGTGACAGGGGGGCGTGACAGGCACGTCATGTCCAAATCATTGGTCGGAAATCCATCAGTCACCGAAAAAGGAGGGTGTCACGCCCATGTCACGGGCGTGACATGGGGCGTGACAGTACTATTTGCGTGCTGAGGCGGAACGGCATTTAATGCGGCGGCAGGCTTTGCGGCAGAGGGCGACACGCCCCTGGTCACGCCTGGTGACACGCCCAGGGAGGGCGTGTCAGGGGGCGTGACAGCGGTTTTGACCGTTTTTCTGTCCCTTCTAGCAGGAGTCCTCGGGATCGGGTGACACGCCCTAGGTCACGCCCAGGGAGGGCATGACAGGGGGGGCGTGACAGGTCATTTTGGCAATTTTTCTGGAAACCTGCAAAAAGACAGGAAAAAGTTAGTGGCAATAAAATTTACATAAAAAAGGATAAAAATAAACTAATAATAGACATAATTTGTACAATATAAAATATAAAATACGATAATAGTTTAGGCTACAAAACGTATTATCACCTGGGGGGCCATGAGGCAAAACTGTATGAGTTCTTTGCCGGGAAGAACTTCGAGGTCGCATTCCTCCGCCGGAATCTGGATGACCTCGTCCCTGTCCCGCCCGGTGAAGGTAAGCGGCTCGCTCACCTCTGCTTGAGTCGTACTTCGGATTTTTCTAACTCTTGTTTCTACAGGCGAGCGCGACATCCCTCTCCGCCCGCCTTATGAGAGCGCGCGGTCCGCCTTGAGCGAGCTTGGCCGGGCTGAAGCGGCAGCCTTAGCTCACCGTGAGCTCTCGGCTCCCGCCGGCCAGAAGCGACCTGGAAGTTAGCCGACTCAAGGCCCTCCCCTCTCCAAGAAGCCGAAGAAAGCGGGCGGTCAGGCTCCTCCGGCCGGCGACAAGGGCAAGGCCCCCGCAGATCAACCATCCTCTGGCCCCGCCCCCCGCGGTACCCTCGACCGCTGAATCCGCCGGCGGGGCAGCAAGGTCGTCGCAGCCGCTCGCGGCGACTCGGCCCGCCTAGAAGCCGGTTCCCCGAGAGCATCCCAACTTCGGCTATGGCGAGGGACCCACGGACAGATCCGGTGTCCCGTTGCTTCAGTGGGACAAGGAGGCCAACCGCGTCTCGGTGTCCTCGCTACTGCCTAGTTGGATGGAACAGGACACCGCCTCCAGGGACACCTTCAACCTCTCCTTCGGCGTATACGGGCGGGAGGATGCCTCCACCTACGGCGAGGAGGCCACGCGGGTGCTCATCTATGAGAGCGCGCTGGCGCAATTTCAAAGCCTCACCTTGGCCCACATGGTCGGCCGGCTATGCCTCGGGCTGGACAGGGACGTCCCTTCGCTCAACAAGCTGATCGACGAGAAGGAGGAGGCCCGCAAGCTTGCCCAGGAGGAGGCGGACAACCTGCGAAAGCAGCTCGAAATAACTGACGCTGCTCTCGCGCAATATCAGGGGGGCGCAGTAAGCCATCTGACTCGCACCCGCTTCTATTCTGCGACTCGTTCTAATAAATTTCTTTGCAGGATGCGGCGACCGCCAGCCGACTTGGCGCCGAGATCGCCACCCTCCATCTGGAGAACCAGGCCCAACAGGAGCTTGTGGGTGCGCTCGAGGCAGCTGCTGCCGTCCCGCCAACATCTTCAAGCGGCTTCCAGCTCTTTCATCACAGCGAGCACGATCTGGTGATTCTGATGCAACAGAACGGGGCCGACGCGGCGACGTACCTCTTCCGGACGCTGCAGCGGGCCAGGCTCCTCAAGGACGAATGTTCCGGTTTGCGGGTGACCGACGTGGTACCGGAGCTGTTCCTCCCAGTACCTAGGCCGGACGAGTATTATCGCATATGAGGGGCTCGCCGCCTTGAGGCTTCTCTCTTCTTTCTTTTCTTTTTTTTTATTTTTTTTTGACATGTATTTTGTATTTATTTTTGTGTAATCGCGCCGCTGGCCGCAACCATAATTTTGTAAAAGATTATATTTAATAATATATTCACTGCATTTTCTTTCTTGATTGTCAATTCTTTCCTGTCTCGCAATCACTATTGTGCATTGTCTTGTTAATTAATTCTGATTTTCATTGCTGCGAGCGAGTGAGGCCGCCCGCCCGTTTGAGGTTCGGGACTTAGATCTAGGTTCGATAGACACGTTAGCTAGCCGCGATGCGAGTGGGCGACTCGTGCCTTCCGCTTGGGCTCACCATTTTGACCATATCTTGGAGTGGACGGGGGCCCGGCTTCCGCGCGTAAAGACTTCGCGCGGGCCGGCCTCTCGGGGGGGGGGGGGGGGGGGGGGGGGAGGTCTTGGCGCTTCCGAGCCTTTGCCTCTTATTCACCCTGGGACTCGCCAAACTGTAGGTTGGGGCCGGCGTTGCGGCCTCATAGGGTCATCCTGACCGGCCCGCTCACCTGATTTCCGGCGACGTGAGAGTCTAACCTCTCCACTCGCACGCCGCGCTTAGGGCTCGCCCTTTTATGCGCCGGGGCCGGCCTTCTTGGCTTGCCGACTCACCTGGGCATCTTGGCTGGTCCGCTTGCTCAATCTCTTGCGCCGCGAGAGCCTAACCCCATCCCTCGCGCGTTGCGCTTAAGGCTCATCCCTTTATGCGCCGGGACCAACCTTCTTGGCTTACCGACTCGCCCGGGCATTCTTTGGGGATGGTATCCAATCCCTGGTTGCTCGGCGAGGAGTTGCCGGCTAGATCCTGCCCAGGGTCTGAGGTAGACCCCTCCGAGTGACATCCATCCCTGCCAGCTTGACGTGGGCCTGGCAGCGGGATCTGCTCGGGGTCTAAGGCAGACCCCTCCTAGTGACATCCAGCCCTGCCAGCTTGTTGAGATCCTGGCAGCGGGATCTGCTCGGGGTCTGAGGCAGACCCCTCCGAGTGACATCCAGCCCTGCCAGCTTGGTGAGAGCCTAACAGCAGGATCTGCTCGGGGTCTGAGGCAGACTCCTCCGAGTGACATCCAGCCCTGCCAGCTTGGTGAGAGCCTGGCAATGGGATCTGCTCGGGGACTGAGGCAGACTCCTCCGGGTGACATCCAGCCCTGCCAGCTTGACGTGGGCCTGGCAGCGGGATCTGCTCGGGGTCTGAGGCAGACCCCTCTGAGTGACATCCAGCCCTGCCATCTTGGTGAGAGCCTGGCAGTGGGATCTGCTCGGGGTCTGAGGTAGACTCCTCCGAGTGACATCCAGCCCTGCCAGCTTGGTGAGAGCCTGGCAGCGGGATCTGCTCGGGGTCTGAGGCAGACTCCTCCGAGTGACATCCAGCCCTGCCAGCTTGGTGATAGCCTGGCAGCGGGATCTGCTCGGGGTCTGAGGCAGACTCCTCCGAGTGACATCCAGCCCTGCCAGCTTGGTGAGAGCCTGGCAGCGGGATCTGCTCGGGGTCTGAGGTGACTCCTCCGAGTGACATCCAGCCCTGCCAGCTTGGTGAGAGCCTGGCAGCGGGATCTGCTCAGGGTCTGAGGCAGACTCCTCCGAGTGACATCTAGCCCTGCCAGCTTGGTGAGAGCCTGGCAGCGGGATCTGCTCGGGGTCTGAGGCAGACTCCTCCGAGTGACATCTAGCCCTGCCAGCTTGGTGAGAGCCTGACAGCGGGATCTGCTCGGGGTCTGAGGCAGACTCCTCCGAGTGACATCCAGCCCTGCCAGCTTGGTGAGAGCCTAGCAGCGGGATCTGCTCGGGGTCAGAGGCAGACTCCTCCGAGTGACATCCAGCCCTGCCAGCTTGGTGAGAGCCTAGCAGCGGGATCTGCTCGGGGTCTGAGGCAGACTCCTCCGAGTGACATCCAGCCCAGCCAGCTTGGTGAGAGCCTGGCAGCGGGATCTGCTCGTGGTCTGAGGCAGACTCCTCCGAGTGACATCCAGCCCTGCCAGCTTGGTGAGAGCCTGGCAGCGGGATCTGCTCGGGGTCTGAGGCAGACTCCTCCGAGTGACATCCAGCCCTGCTAGCTTGGTGAGAGCCTGGTAGCGGGATTTGCTCGGGGTCTGAGGCAGACTCCTCGGAGTGACATCCATCCCTGCCAGCTTGGTGAGAGCCTGGCAGCGGGATCTGCTCGGGGTCTGAGGCAGACTCCTCCGAGTGACATCCATCCCTGCCAGCTTGGTGAGAGCCTGGCAGCGGGATCTGTTCGGGGTCTGAGGCACTGACATTCATCTCTCATCGCGGGGGGGGGGGGGAGAAGTTTATCGCAAGGAATTCCATTAGAGATTGAACACGATTTACATGATTTTAGGGGAAAAAACGTTTCAAGTCATCTCCACTCCAAGTGAGACTTAGGGTCTCGCCCTCCACATTCCGGAGGCGATACCCCCCCCCCCCGATTTCAATGCCTCCTGCACAATGAATGGTCCTTCCCAATTGGGGTGGAGCTTTCCCACCGCGGCTGATCTCCCTGCCGCGTCCACCTTCCTCAAGACCAAGTCTCCTTCGGCAAACTGCTTGACTCTGACGTTCTTGTCGAAGTACTTGGCCATTCTTCTCTTTATCTCCTCCTGCCTTACGGCTGAAAGGTCCCGCAGTTCCTCGACCATGTCGAGAGAGAGCCGCAGCTCCTCTTCATTATTGGCTCTCCATTCCAATTTGTGCTCTCCGGCCTCGACTACCCGAGGTGTCCGGACTTCGAATTCCACCAAAAGTACTGCCTCGCACCTGTGGGAGGGTTTGAAAGGCATCTCCCCTGTTGCTGTGTTGGGTGTGGTTCGGAGGGCCCAGAGAACCGAGGGAAGTTGCTCCACCCAGCTTCCTCTCAAGTTCTCCACCTTTTTCTTGAGGAGGTTCACGATAATCTTGTTTGACGCTTCCACATGCCCATTGCTTTGGGGGTGATGAACTGAGGCGAACCTGAGATTGATCCCGAGCTGCTCGCAGAAGCTGGTGAACTCGGCACTGGCAAATTGAGGGCCATTGTCTGTGACGATGGCCTGGGGCAAACCATGACGACAGATGATCTCCCCCCACACAAAGTTCCTGACGACCTGGGAGGTCACCTTGGCCAGAGCCTTGACTTCCAGCCACTTGGAGAAGTAATCAATCATCACGAGCAGGAACCTCCTCTGGCTGCTGGCTTGGGGAAAGGGCCCGACCAAGTCCATTCCCCAGATGGCGAATGGCCAGGGAGCGGTGATACTCCTGAGGCGCTGGGCCGGTTGTAGTTGGAGGGGAGCGAATAGCTGGCACTTATGACATTCCTTTGTGAATTTTGCCGCGTCGAGACCCAGAGTCGGCCAGAAATATCCCTGCCTGACGATCCGACCTTCTAAGGTTCGACTTCCAGAGTGACTCCCACACTCCCCGGAGTGGACCTCTTCTAAAATCTTCGGGACCTCCCTCTCTCCCACACAACGCGCCAGCATCCCTGAGAGGGTCTTTCGGTATAACTGGCCATCTCGCATGAGGTAGTATGCTGATTTGTACTTGAGCTTCTTTCCGTCCATCCCCTTGGGATACTCCCCGATGGTCATGAAAGTTACGAATGGATCCATCCAGGAGGGGTGCTATTCCACCTCCATCAGTTCCCCCTCCTCGATGGATGGGCGAAAGAGGTCTGTGATGGTACCCCCTGCCCGGGGTCCATGCTTTGCTAACTGATCCACCTGCTCTTTATCCTCTCGAGGCACGTGTCGGATGGAGAAAGCCTTGAAGGTGCCGATGACTCCCTTTACCTTCGCCAAGTAACGCTGCAGGGTGGGTTCCCTTGCCTCGAACTCCCCGTTGATCTGGGAGGCCACCACCAGGGAGTCAGTGAGGACCTCCACATCATGCATCCCGAGTTCCCTGGCCAGGCGTAGACCCGCAATCACGGCTTCATACTCGGCCTGATTGTTGGTGATGGGAAAATGCACCACCACTATTTGCTCGATCCTCGTCCCCTGGGGGCTTTCTAAGATGACCCTAGCCCCCAGGGAGTGTCTCCCCGATGCACCATCCAACATGACCTTCCAAGGAACCGGGCGAGTGAGTTCCTCCTCCGCCACCTCGACCACATAGTCAGCCAGGAAGTCGGCCATGGCTTGGGCCTTGACCGAGAGGCGAGGTACGAAGGAGATGTCGAACTCGCTCAGCTCCACCGAGACTTGGCCAACCTGCCGGAATGCTCCACCCCCTCGAAGATGTTGCGGAGAGGGTGGTCAGTCACCACTCGGATCGAGTGTGCCTGGAAATAGGGCCGGAGCCTCCGGGCCGAGATGATGAGAGCGAAGGCCAGCTTCTCCAGGATGGGGTACCGAAGCTCGGCCTTCCTCAAGACCCGACTTACGTAGTAAACCGGGAGTTGTCTCTTCCCTTCTTCCCGAACTAAAACGGAGCTCAGGGCCTCGGCCCCACCCCTAAGTACAAGAATAAGTCCTCTCCCTCCTTTGGCCCTTGGAGCAGGGGGGCCTGAGTCAACTGCTTCTTTAGGGCCTGGAATGCCTCCTCGCACTCCGAGGTCCACTCAAATTTCTGGCCTCTTCTCAAGCTTTTAAAGAACGGAGAGCACTTATCCCCGGCCTGGGAGAGGAACCTGCTCAGTCCTGCCAGCCTCCCAGTCAATCGCTGCACTTCCTTCGCATTCCGCGGAGACTCCAACTCCATGATTGCCCTCACCTTGTCGGGGTTGGGCTCTATGACGGCAGGGGTGAGGAGATGCCCCAGGAATTTACCTCTGCCTGACCCGAAGGTGCATTTGAGGGGGTTCAGCCTCATCTTGCACCCGCGGAGAGTGGCAAAGGTCACTTCTAGGTCCCGGAGGTGGGAGTCGAGATCTGGACTCTTGACCATGAGATCGTCTACGTACACCTCTAGGTTCCTTCCCTTTTGCTCTTGAAAGACCCTGTCCATCATCCTCTTGTAGGTCGCCCCTGCATTTTTCAGCCCGAAGGGCATCATTTTATAACAATAGCACCCATCCCCTGTGATGAATGAGACATCTTTGACGTCGCGAGGGTGCATCCTGATTTGGTGATAACCTGAAAAGGCATCCAGAAAACTCATCAAAGGGAAACCGATGGCTGAGTCAACCAGCGCGTCGATCCGAGGCAAGGGGTAACAATCTTTAGGACATGATTTATTAAGAAGAGAAAAATCGATACACATCCTCCACCGGCCGTCTCCTTTTTTAACCATTACAACATTAGAGACCCAGCCGGGGTATTGGATCTCGGATACAAAGCCGGCCTTGAGGAGCTTTGCTACCTCCTCCCTGATGGGCTCGGCGAGCTTGTCCGTAACAGGCCTCTTCTTTTGTCGGATGGGGGGAGCCTCCGGGTCTAGGTTGAGGCGGTGGCAGACGATGTTGGAGTCGATCTCGGGCATCTCCGCGGCACTCCATGCGAAGATGTCCACATTCTTCTGGACGCACTCCAGCATCCTGCCTTGAGCCTCCGGGGTCAATCTTCCGCTGATGCGGATCTTCTCCACCCTGCCTCTGGTGGTTAGAACCTCCATCTCTGCCACCTCCTCTGCCGCCTCCAGACGGGACTGTGCCTCCCACTCCTCAGCCTCCCCCTCATCGAAGGCGAGGACCTCCTCCTCAGCTTCAGCCACGGCCATCGCCTCGGCCGGCTCTTGAATCTCTTCCGCGACCTTCTCCTGGGCGCGGCTCTCCTCCACCTCCATCTCATCCCCGCCAGCTTCCGGCTCCACCTCCTTCAGCCTCCGCCCCATCTCCTCGGCTCCCTCCAGCCAAGAGATGGAGTTCACCGGCGTGACATAGCACTCTCTCGCTTCTTTGGGATCTCTGCGGACCCGGACCTGGACCCCCTCGACGTTAAATTTTAAGCACTGGTGGAAGGATGAGGGGACGCAGTGGAAGGCGCTGATGAGAGGCCTCCCGAATATGGCGCTGTAGCTGCTGGGGGCATCCACGATGACGAACTTGCAGTTTCGGGACTGCCCCCCCAGAACGACATGGAGTCCCACTCCTCCCTCGACCTCCTTCCTCTCCCCTGAGAAGCCGAACAGGGGTCCGTCCGAGGCCAACACTTTTTTGGCCTCCACCTTCATCGCATTGAACGCCCTTCTGAAGATGACGTTGACCGAGCTCCCGTTGTCGACGAGGATCCGGGGGACGGTGAAGTCCTCGATGGCTGTTTGGATGACCAGCGCATCACAGAAGGGGTCCTCGTGACTCGGCATATCCTCCCTAGAAAAAGTGATTTTCTCATCCGGGGGCGGGGACTGGGACGTGGAGCCAACGCTCCTGCGTTACATAGTGTGGAGGCTCGACTTGAGGGAAGCCTCGATCCCAGCCCCCCCGTGGATCGCTCCGATCCTTCCTCGGGAGCACACATCCACCCGGTCTTCGTGTAACGCCCCGTTTTTTTCAGCGATTATTTTTATTCTCGTTTGGCGTTACGATGACGCGTTTCCGTGGCTTGTGCCATGTGTGGAGTACGGTTTAGCTCCTTAGAACTGAGTGCCCTGTTTGGTAGCCTGTTGGCAAGATCTCCCTAGCAAACCGAGTCGTTTTGGTGACCCGGTGTGGCCTCTCGGGGGATGTTTGTGTTTGGCTTTGTTTGGGTGTAACTCGAGTTCTGTTCTTCGAAAGTTAATTTCGACTTCGCCGTTGCGTTCGTAGCGTGGGTATTTAGCTACGGTGCGAATTTCGTCGAATTCCGAGGTAGTTTGGTTTTCGCGTCGATTTGGTGCTTTATGTAATTTTGTAATTAATATTATAATTATATAATTATATATATATATATATATATATATAGAATTAGAATGAAAGCCATCGTTCATCTTCTCCAAATAAGAAACCGCCGCGCCCCTTGTACGAGAGAAACGGAGAAACCGCCTACCTTGCCTTCGGACGCCGATTCCCGGAGCGTTTGTGGACGGAATTTGATTCCGAGAGTGGATTCGGATTGCTCTCGTCGAGACCTTCATTCCTGCGGTAAGAAATTCGATTTTCGTGGAGTTTTGGGAGGATTGGAATTTTCTGTTTTGGAAGTTTTCCGCCATTAATGGTCGAGTCTTTGTTCTAGGTGTTGCGGCCGTTTTGATCCGTGCGAAGAGGAGGAAAGCAGTCCAAAGCTTCGCTGAGATTTGAGGCAAGTGGTATTCTTGCCCTTGCCAAGTGTTTTCTTTGATTCTATTTGCTGAAATTGAAATCCCGGTTAGCCCAGGTTAGAGGCCTTGTTGTTCTCATTTTCTTGCTAACTATAGGGCTTAGTTCTTCCTACTGAAACCCCCCTATGTTGTGATGATTGGAATCCAAATTGTCGGCGTGGAGCCGTTGTTTTCCTTTATTTTTGATTGTTGCTCTGGTTCGGGTGTAGCCGAGAGGGAGAGTTAGGAGGGGGGGTGTGGTTGCCAATTTCCTTCGTTAAGGTATTATTCGAATGGTTAGGCATAGTTTGAATGGTAGTAGCGTGCGACGTTGATAGTTGTCTGCTGCTACTGCAGTGGCGTGAGTCGTGTGCGCGTTCCGGTGTCGTTCGGGAAATTCCAAACGGTGCAGGTTGACCGCGCACGGTCATCAACCGTTAGGGCGCACGACCACTGGTCGTGTGCCTCTGCTCGTGCGCGGCTGTCTTTCAGTTTCCAAAGTTCTGTCTCGGGCAATCGCACGAGCGCTGGCAACAGTGCGCACGACCACTGATCGTGCGACACTGATCGTGCGCAGTTGCTAGGTTTTCTGTCAGGTTTTCCAGGTTCGCTTCGCACGATCATCAGCCGATGAGTGCGCACGACCACTGATCGTGCGTCACTGATCGTGTGCTTTGTATATTTTCTGTTGCTAGGCAAATTTAGATGGTTTCGAGTGCGGGAGTTTAGATACTCAAGTGGCAGGCAACTACTCGAGTTCTGGATCTTCTGCCTTAGTCGTTCGACTGTCGTCGAGCTCCGCATTCTTTAGTGGGCTTGTGGGTAGTGGTATTATTTTGGCGGCGAGTGAGGCTAGCTCACTCAACGCCAAAGTTTAGGTAGGCACTGAGTGGGTTTCACTCAACGCCTAGTCGTGTTGGTTTATTTCAACACTCTTCCTTTACCTTGTGTTTCATTTCCGAGTGGATTTCCAGTTGTATTTCTGGGTTTTCCTTGTCGGCCGTTTTCTTTATTTTCCTAAAGGCCGAATCGTGTGTCGTGGATAGTAGTGGTGGTTGTAGCTCTTTATGGGGGTGGAGTTGTTTGATATAGCCAAGGCCACCCATGGATTTCTTGCTCCAGGTACGGGCTGGGCATGTCGGGTGGAAGGTCCCTTGTGTTTTTACGTGTTGACCCTCGAGCTTTTGACTTGGACATGGTGGATTGGGCGACTGCGTTTGCCTTCGATCCGGTTCCTCGTTGTTGTTTTTGCTACTATCACTTCCCGCAGTTTAGGGTGTTAGAAGTTTCTTCTTTGGTAGTTTGCAGCATTCTGGCTCTTGGTAGCCTAGTAGGCCCTGCAGGATGTTGTTCCTGGGCTGGGTCGTTGCTGTTTCTTTGCACGTTGTGCATTTCTTGTTGTCCTGTTTTGGACAGTTGTGACTCTTTCTACTGCATGTTTTCTGTTATTTTGTCCTTTTGGTTGACTCTTTCATGCAGTTTTACCTTGATTTTTGCTTGCTGAGGTATTCTGTTTTCTTTTGGAATGCCTCAGGTTCTGAGCTGTAGACAGTCTGGTGGCTAGTTGGAGGTGTTGTTGTTGGTGGACTCCCAGACTTTGGAGTTTTGTTTACCTTGTTTGTGAGGTTGTTTTCAGTACTTTCTTACAGACATATATGTGTGTTGGTGGGTTCGTGTCAGGTTGTTGGCGGCCACTATTAGTTTTTACCTTGTACTAGATATATACTATTGCTGCTACCATTTTTTTTTTCTGGAGATAGTCTACTTGCTTTGAGAAGGTTTTATGCTAGGTTGCTAGTTATTTTTAAACTATAATTATTATTATAAATGAAGCTCATGATCAGCATGTTTTGTAAACTTAATCACTATTTTCCAAATCACGTACGAAAACCGTTTTCTTATATATATTATATAAACTAAGTGTAGTGTCTTGCATAGCATGAGTGGTTCTCTTGGGACCCTTATGCGCTCTTTAGGGTGTAAAACCTAATTAAAGTATTTTTCCGCAGCGTTTAAATATAGTTTTCTTTTGTGGACTAGATGATCTACTGAGCCGAGGGATACGGACTCTAAACATAACTGATTTTCTATTCATTAAGCACAATATTTTCTTGCATAAAGATTGTAGTTGGATTTGCCTGAGCGTCAGCAGTTATCCCCTGCTTGACGTGGCATCATGACGCGTGTTTTATCTTACTCTGATAATTCTTAATTCGGAGAAAATGCGGGTTGTGACAGTTGGTATCAGAGGGAGGTTGCTTGACAAGTTAGTTGGGCAACCTTCCTTGGATGCTTTTAGTAGTTCAGCATCATGTCATTCACACACCGATATGTCATCAGCACGTCTTGGCAAAAGCACGAACACTACACTCATAGCATAACATGAAGTATACGGGGCATATTATGTAGTATGGGATGCATAATATGTGTTCGTATATGGATCCACCATAGGGGCTACATGTGAGGGTTATGTAGTATGGGATGCATAACCTCACCACATGACTGCGACTAGCACGTTTCTTTTTCGTTGCATGGAAATGTTATGTAGTATGGGATGCATAACATTTTCATGCGTACGCCGCTCATATCATGCATTAGGGCCTTTTTAGAATGCATAACACAAACATGGATATCATAACATTGCATAAGCACAACGCGCCGAGCTAAAGATTTGCAGGATGACATATGTACACACATGAGTTTTCAAATTAACATAAGTTCATGCATCCGATCTAGGCACAAGAGTTAGTGAGGTGGTGGTTAACCATCCTAGGATAGGGCATATCATCTAATTATTGTGAAGAAGATAAACACTCAGAGCAAGTTTAGCAGCTTTAAGTCTATATCTACATATGTATTGTCTGTACTGGTAGTCGGTTCTAGTCGTGGGATTTGGATCTGATTTGCGTTGTATTGATTTTTAGGATGGCTAGGCGTCCTGCGACTCGATCGACTCCCCTGTCTGAGGGTGAATCTTCTGGAGCTCAGAACGATGCAGTGATCGAGGGTCTACGTCAGAGTAGCGAAGCTATGGGTAGGCAGTTGGAAGAGGTGAAAGCCCAGATTCAGTCTTTGGTTGCGGTTGTGGAAGGGCAGGCTCAGGGTGTGCAAGTTCCTGCAGGGGGGTTAGCTGTTCCTCCTCCTCCTGCACCCTTGAGGCCTCTAGTGGTGGTGCCAGCAGAGATGGCCTTCATCTCGCAGTTTCAGAGGCTGAGCCCTCCCACTTATGATGGGAAGGCAGATTTCATGGTGATAGACGACTGGCTGATCTCCATGGAGGAGATGTTCTCGTACTCAGGGATTTCAGATGATCAGAGGGTGATGTTAGCCACCTATCAGCTCAAAGGGTTGGCTAAGAGTTGGTGGCTGAGAGAATAGGAGAGCTTAGTGGCGGGGTGCTCGTAGGAGATGTTCAAGGAGATGCTGTTGAGGAAGTTCTTACCCTCGGTCGAGCGTGACTGCCTCATGAATGATTTCCTCTATCTGAAGCAAAGGCAGCTCACGGTGGGTGAGTATGAGATAGAGTTTAGTAAGTTGAGCCGTTTTGCCCCTGGATTGGTCAGCGTTGAGGCTGATCGAGTTAAGCGATTTCTCGGTGGTTTGAGGAGTGAGGTGCAGCAGTTGGCCAGTGCTTATGGGTCAGTGACTTATGCTGGAGTTGTAGAGGCTGCTCTTAAGGTTGAGGCCATTGAGACGGCGAAGAGCAGAGGCCAGCAGTTGAGGAAGGATAAGAGGAAGTTGGTAGAGGAGAAGAAACCCCTGGTACCCGATGCTGTTTCCGGGAAAGAGGAGCAGGGTGGTGTGCAGTTTTTGTGGTCGGTCAGGCCATCCTGTCGAGAGGTGTTTCAAGAAGGCGGCAGCTCAGAAGAAGGAGCAGGTTCATGCGATTCAGGGTGCTCCTAGGAGAGATGTCTCCTGTTCAGTTTGCAAGCGATCCGGGCATGATGCAGCCCAGTGTTGGTCCAGGGATAGAGTCTGCTATCAGTGTGGGCAGAAGGGTCACGTTAAGTCGAGGTGTCCTCAGGTCCAGTCAGCTCTTCCTGCAGTTCTATTGTAGGCATTACCTCCACCTCAGCGTGTGGATAAGGGAAAAGGGAAGCTGAACGTGATTTCTTCCGAGGAGGCTCAGACTTCGACCCAGGTGATCTCAGGTTAGTAGTTGGTTGTTTTTCTTTCTAGCTGGTAGTTTAGTTGATAGATTGTTTGCGGTACTGTTGTGCTAGTTCCTTAGCTTTGTGCGTTCCTATAGGGAAATTTAAGGTGAAAAACTGTTGGGCGCGTGTTCTGTTTGACTCCGGCGCTACCCACTCGTTCGTGGCTAGAGCCTTTGTGGAGCGTCATCGGTTGTCTCTAGATCGTGTTCGGGATTCCTTCCGTGTCAAGTTTCCCTCTGGTGAATCTGTGTTGTCAGATTTGGGTATTTTGGATTGCCCGGTTTTGTTGGGGGATTTTCTTGCGAAGGCGGATCTGAAGATGATTGATCTAGAGGACTTCGATGCCATTTTGGGCATGGACTGGCTCTCTCGGTATGATGCGGTCATTCAGTGCAAGGGAAAGCGCTTGGACTTCATCAGGGACGACGGTCAGCCCGGCAGCGTGTATGCTGATCCGTGTCAGGATTCTCCTGTTCTCTCTGCGGTATGTGTTCAGAGATTGTTTCTTTCTGATTGTTGTGTTTGTTTAGTCTCGGTGGTTGGAACCGTTGTTAGCGTGCCACGCTTGGAGGAGATTCCTATTGTTCGTGGTTTCGCCGATGTTTTTCCTGATGATCTTCCTGGTATCCCTCCTGAGCGGGATGTGGAGTTTGTTATTGATTTGGAGCCGGGTACGCGTCCTATTGCTAAGGCGCCGTACCGGATGGCCCCTCGTGAGTTAGAGGAGTTGCGAATTCAGTTAGATGAGTTGTTGGCTAAAGGTTTTATCAGGCAGAGTTCGTCGCCTTGGGGTGCTCCTGTTTTGTTCGTAAAGAAGAAAGATGGGTCGATGCGGCTTTGCATCGACTATAGAGAGTTGAACAAGGTCACTATCAAGAACAGGTACCCTCTGCCGAGGATCGATGATTTATTTGACCAGTTGCGTGGTAGCACGGTGTTCTCCAAGATCGATCTTCATTCGGGCTATCATCAGCTCAGGATCCGTGAGACAGATATTCCACGGACTGCGTTTAGGTCGAGGCATGGGCACTTTGAGTTTTTGGTGATGTCGTTTGGTCTGACCAACGCACCATCAGCCTTCATGGATATGATGAACAGGGTGTTCAAGGATTTCCTAGACATGTTCGTTGTGGTCTTCATTGATGACGTGTTGGTTTATTCTCGCAGTGCTGAGGAGCACGAGCAGCATTTGCGTTTGGTCCTATCATAGTTGAGGAACCACAAGTTATTCGCCAAGTTGAGCAAGTGCGAATTTTGGTTGCCTCAGGTTTCTTTTCTAGGCCACGTGGTGAACAAGGATGGGATCTCAGTTGACCCAGAAAAGATTGCAGCAGTGACGGATTGGAGTAGGCCGAATACTCCTAAGGAGATCAGAAGTTTCTTAGGGTTGGCTGGCTATTACAGGAGATTCGTGGAGGGTTTCTCTTCTCTAGTCGCACCGTTGACCAAGCTGACTCAGAAGAATGTGGCATTTGTTTGGAGCGAGAAGTGCGAAGAAGCTTTTCAGGAGTTAAAGAGGAGATTGTGTACTGCTCCCGTTCTGACCCTTCCTACTGAGGGCGTGGATTATGATGTGTATGTGGATGCTTCGCATATAGGTCTAGGGTGCGTATTAATGCAGGATGGAAAAGTAATTGCTTATGGGTCAAGGCAGTTGAAAACTCATGAGAGGAATTATCCTACGCATGACCTTGAGTTTGCAGCGGTTATCTATGCGTTGAAGTTATGGAGGCACTTACTTTATGGGGCTCAGTGCAAGATTTTTACTGACCATAAGAGCCTGAAGTACGTGTTCACGCAGAAAGAGTTGAATCTGCGTCAGCGGCGGTGGCTTGAGTATGTGGCGGATTATGATGTAGAAATCCAGTATCATCCGGGCAAGGCCAATGTGGTGGCCGACGCCCTGAGCCGAAAGACGGGAAAGATCTTTAACCTCTCCGCCGATCGATTAGTTGAGGAGTTCCTCCTTATGGATATTTCAGTGGGATGCTGTGGTTTGCAGAGTAGTTTGTCAGTGGCAGAGCCGTCCTGGATTTCTTTGACTAGACTGCATCAGAAGGACGATCTGGATCTGTTGCACCTTTTTACCAGGACAGAGAAGGGAGAGTTGCCAGATTTTTCTTTTGATGATGCGGGTACTTTGAAGTACCGCGGCAGGTTTTGCGTTCCCGCTGTTGGGGACATTAGGAGTATGATTTGCAGTGAGGCTCATGGTTCCAGCGTTGCCTACCATCCAGGATCTACGAAGATGTACCGTGACTTAAAGCAAATTGCTTGGTGGTATGGTATGAAAAGAGATATAGCCCGATATGTTGCTGAGTGTCACACTTGCAAGCGTGTGAAGGCCGATCATGGGAGGCCTGGTGGTAAGTTGACTCCGCTAGATATCCCGACTTGGAAGTGGGAGAGTATATCTATGGACTTCATTACGGGTTTGCCAAAATCCCCGAGAGGATATGATTCTGTTTGGGTTATAGTGGATAGATTGACGAAGTGTGCTCACTTCGTGCCTTATAAGATTGATTACCCGATGAAGAAGATAGCGGAGTTGTACTTGAATGAAGTCATCCGACTCCACGGTGTGCCGGTTAGCATCATTTCTGATCGAGACTCCCGGTTTACTTCTCGTTTTTGGCAGAGTCTGCAGGAGGGTTTGGGTACGGATCTGAGGTATTCTACTGCGTACCACCCTCAGACCAATGGGCAGACGGAGCAGGTCAATCAGATTGTTGAGGATATGATCCGGTGCTATATTTTAGACCACGGTGGAGCGTGGGATGAGCGTCTGCGACTCATGGAATTTGCTTACAATAACAGTTATCAGGAAAGCTTGCAGATGGCTCCGTTCGAAGCTTTGTATGGGAGGCGCTGTAGGACTCCGTTGTTTTGGGCTGAGGCTGGTGAGAAGCCTTTGTTGGGTCCTGATGCTCTGGAAGAGATGGAAGTCGCCGCGAAGCTTATTCGTGAAAAACTTCGTTTAGCCCAGGAGAGGTATGAAAAGAACGCCAATCGGCGCAGGTCTGCCTTGGAGTTTTTAGTAGGGGATCATGTATACCTCAAGGTTTCTCCAATGGTTGGTGTAAAGAGATTTGGTAAAAATCGGAAATTGGACACAAGGTATGTGGGCCCGTTTGAGGTTTTGGAGCGGATTGGTGTGTCTGCTTATAGATTGGATTTTCCAGCAAACTTCTCTAGTGTTCATAACGTTTTTCATGTTAGCCAATTGCGGAAGTGTGTGCACAGCAGTGGGCAACTCTTGGATGTTGTGCCCCAGTTAGAGCCCAACCTCTCTTTCGTTGAGGTGCCAGTTCGTATTTTGGATACTCAGGAGCGTGTGCTGCGAAAGAAGTCCATACCGATGGTGAAAATTCTATGGAAAAATCAGGATTTGGAGAGCGCGACTTGGGAGCTAGAGTCGGCCATGAAGAGGGCGTACCCTCACCTGTTTCGCTGATTTGATCGGTATGTTTCCCTTTGTAACTTCTGTTTGTTACTTTTCCTTCTTTTATAGGAGGGTTGTGCGTAAAGTTTCGGGACGAAACTTTCTTTTAGGGGGAGTGACTGTAACGCCCCGTTTTTTCAGCGATTATTTTTATTCTCGTTTGGCGTTACGATGACGCGTTTCCGTGGCTTGTGCCATGTGTGGAGTACGGTTTAGCTCCTTAGAACTGAGTGCCCTGTTTGGTAGCCTGTTGGCAAGATCTCCCTAGCAAACCGAGTCGTTTTGGTGACCCGGTGTGGCCTCTCGGGGGGATGTTTGTGTTTGGCTTTGTTTGGGTGTAACTCGAGTTATGTTCGTCGAAAGTTAATTTCGACTTCGCCGTTGCGTTCGTAGCGTGGGTATTTAGCGACGGTGCGAATTTCGTCGAATTCCGAGGTAGTTTGGTTTTCGCGTCGATTTGGTGCTTTATGTAATTTTGTAATTAATAATATAATTATATAATTATATATATATATATAGAATTAGATTGAAAGCCATCGTTCATCTTCTCCAAATAAGAAACCGCCGGCCCCTTGTACGAGAGAAACGGAGAAACCGCCTACCTTGCCTTCGGACGCCGATTCCCGGAGCGTTTGTGGACGGAATTTGATTCCGAGAGTGGATTCGGATTGCTCTCGTCGAGACCTTCATTCCTGCGGTAAGAAATTCGATTTTCGTGGAGTTTTGGGAGGATTGGAATTTTCGGTTTTGGAAGTTTTCCGCCATTAATGGCCGAGTCTTTGTTCTAGGTGTTGCGGCCGTTTTGATCCGTGCGAAGAGGAGGAAAGCAGTCCAAAGCTTCGCTGAGATTTGAGGCAAGTGGTATTCTTGCCCTTGCCAAGTGTTTTCTTTGATTCTATTTGCTGAAATTGAAATCCCGGTTAGCCCAGGTTAGAGGCCTTGTTGTTCTCATTTTCTTGCTAACTATAGGGCTTAGTTCTTCCTACTGAAACCCCCCCTATGTTGTGATGATTGGAATCCAAATTGTCGGCATGGAGCCGTTGTTTTCCTTTATTTTTGATTGTTGCTCTGGTTCGGGTGTAGCCGAGAGGGAGAGTTAGGAGGGGGGTGTGGTTGCCAATTTCCTTCGTTAAGGTATTATTCGAATGGTTAGGCATAGTTTGAATGGTAGTAGCGTGCGACGTTGATAGTTGTCTGCTGCTACTGCAGTGGCGTGAGTCGTGTGCGCGTTCCGGTGTCGTTCGGGAAATTCCAAACGGTGCAGGTTGACCGCGCACGGTCATCAACCGTTAGGGCGCACGACCACTGGTCGTGTGCCTCTGCTCGTGCGCGGCTGTCTTTCAGTTTCCAAAGTTCTGTCTCGGGCAATCGCACGAGCGCTGGCAACAGTGCGCACGACCATTGATCGTGCGACACTGATCGTGCGCAGTTGCTAGGTTTTCTGTCAGGTTTTCCAGGTTCGCTTCGCACGATCATCAGCCGATGAGTGCGCACGACCACTGATCGTGCGTCACTGATCGTGCGCTTTGTATATTTTCTGTTGCTAGGCGAATTTAGATGGTTTCGAGTGCGGGAGTTTAGATACTCAAGTGGCAGGCAACTACTCGAGTTCTGGATCTTCTGCCTTGGTCGTTTGACTGTCGTCGAGCTCCGCATTCTTTAGTGGGCTTGTGGGTAGTGGTATTATTTTGGCGGCGAGTGAGGCTAGCTCACTCAACGCCAAAGTTTAGGTAGGCACTGAGTGGGTTTCACTCAACGCCTAGTCGTGTTGGTTTATTTCAACACTCTTCGTTTACCTTGTGTTTCATTTCCGAGTGGATTTCCAGTTGTATTTCTGGGTTTTCCTTGTCGGCCGTTTTCTTTATTTTCCTAAAGGCCGAATCGTGGGTCGTGGATAGTAGTGGTGGTTGAAGCTCTTTATGGGGGTGGAGTTGTGTGATATAGCCAAGGCCACCCATGGATTTCTTGCTCCAGGTACGGGCTGGGCATGTCGGGTGGAAGGTCCCTTGTGTTTTCACGTGTTGACCCTCGAGCTTTTGACTTGGACATGGTGGATTGGGGGACTGCGTTTGCCTTCGATCCGGTTCCTCGTTGTTGTTTTTGCTACTATCACTTCCCGCAGTTTAGGGTGTTAGAAGTTTCTTCTTTGGTAGTTTGCAGCATTCTGGCTCTTGGTAGCCTAGTAGGCCCTGCAGGATGTTGTTCCTGGGCTGGGTCGTTGCTGTTTCTTTGCACGTTGTGCATTTCTTGTTGTCCTGTTTTGGACAGTTGTGACTCTTTCTACTGCATGTTTTCTGTTATTTTGTCCTTTTGGTTGACTCTTTCATGCAGTTTTACCTTGATTTTTGCTTGCTGAGGTATTCTGTTTTCTTTTGGAATGCCTCAGGTTCTGAGCTGTAGCCAGTCTGGTGGCTAGTTGGAGGTGTTGTTGTTGGTGGACTCCCAGACTTTGGAGTTTTGTTTACCTTGTTTGTGAGGTTGTTTTCAGTACTTTCTTACAGACATATATGTGTGCTGGTGGGTTCGTGTCAGGTTGTTGGCGCCCACTAGTAGTTTTTACCTTGTACTAAATATATACTATTGCTGCTACCATTTTTTTTTCTGGAGATAGTCTACTTGCTTTGAGAAGGTTTTATGCTAGGTTGCTAGTTATTTTTAAACTATAATTATTATTATAAATGAAACTCATGATCAGCATGTTTTGTAAACTTAATCACTATTTTCCAAATCACGTACGAAAACAGTTTTCTTATATATATATTATATAAACTAAGTGTAGTGTCTTGCATAGCATGAGTGGTTCTCTTGGGACCCTTATGCGCTCTTTAGGGTGTAAAACCTAATTAAAGTATTTTTCCGCAGCGTTTAAATATAGTTTTCTTTTGTGGACTAGAAGATCCACTGAGCCGAGGGATACGGACTCTAAACATAACTGATTTTCTATTCATTAAGCACATGATTTTCTTGCATAAAGATTGTAGTTGGATTTGCCTGAGCGTCAGCAGTTATCCCCTGCTTGACGTGGCATCATGACGCGTGTTTACTCTTACTCTGATAATTCTTAATTCGGAGAAAATGCGGGTTGTGACACTTCGCACCGACCCTCCTCCGCCCGAGGCCGGATCTCCTCAATCCGCACTTCCGGACGTTGTTGTTGTTGCTGCTCCCGGTTGCCTCTCATCTCGAGGAACTCGTGGCACGTGGCTGTGGCGTGCCCCTCCTCTTGATGAAAGTCGCAGTAAGGCAACTCCACCCTCACATCCCTTCTCCTTCTCCGTACCGCTCTTCTCCTCTCACCCAGTGCTATGGCCATAGCCTGCTCCTGGTCGGGAAGGGCCGGCCTCTGGCCCTGCATCCCGCCTGGAGGGTAAAACTGACCCTGTCCTCCTTGACGGTAGTCCCCTCTGCAGAACCCTCTCCTTGCCCCGGGCTCCTGCCACTCGGGTCTCCACCCCAGCCGGAAGTTCGGCTCATGTCGCCCCTGCCTGGGCTGCTGCTGATGCTTCTGTGGCAGTGGCTGTTCCCTCTGCCGGGGCTCAGCCCTTCTCTCTTCCTGCCCTCGGCCACCCCTTGGCCTCTCTTCCTCCACGGCCCACCTGGCCAACCTTCGGGCAAACTCCGGATGCACCGCCTCCATATCGGCCTCCCTAGCTGCCCTCTTCAGGAGTGCCTCAAAAGACACTGGAGGCGACCTCTTGAGTTCCATTGCAAAGAACCCGGATTGGAGACCCAGGGTGAAGGCCACCATCATGGTGTGCCCTGGCATCTCCTGCACTTGGGACAACTCCTCTTGGAATCTGTCCAGGTAACTCCCCAGGGTCTCTCCCACCCTCTGCTTGACGCAGAACAAGGACTCCACCTCCTTCTTCCTCTTCTT
Organism: Platanthera zijinensis; assembly: GCA_039513925.1. Lineage (NCBI taxonomy): Eukaryota > Viridiplantae > Streptophyta > Magnoliopsida > Asparagales > Orchidaceae > Platanthera > Platanthera zijinensis. The sequence goes on from CM077084.1 coordinate 126,337,142, forward strand.
GGAAGTGGTGAACCTCAACATGAACCCCCGACGCAGGTCCTCGAAGCAGTAAATGGATCTGGTCGGGAGCTGGTGGAACCATTCTCTCGCCTTCTCTCGGAGGGTGATGGCGAAGAGTCGGCAATTGAAGCAGTCCGACATCCGTCGGATGGAGACCATGTCCTCAAACCACTGGATGTGGTGGACGAAGTCTCCCTTCCCAGAGTAGTAGGTCATCTCCGGCTCACGAAACCCTTCTAGAACTGGGGCGGAGGAAAAGAACTCGCTGAAGGGGCTTCCTCCCTCAGTGGGCCGAGGGGGAACTCTCTCCCCGCCGTCTCACCGAAATGGTACTCTGTTGCCGACCCAAGGAATAGAACTCTCCCCTGGAACTCTCGGTCACCCCTCTCGACGGGCTCCTTCCCTGGTCGTCTGAGTGGCGCGTCGTCACCGAGTGCCGGGACGGGTACCACCGGGACCGTCGGCGTCTCGCTCTCCGCTCGCATGCCGAGGGCCGTCCGGACGAGTCCAAGGATTTCCTCCCTGAGCTCTGCTGGCACGCCCACCGTCGGGGGTGGGGGTGGTGAATTACCCCTGCCTGAACCCTGTCCATCTTCTCTTGCCATTGATCCTGTCGAAGGTTTTCCTTGCTGACCACGCTCCACGCTCACCGCACCAAAATGTTGAAACCAGAAACCGGCCTCTGTAGAGTTCGACCCTTGGGGAAGGGGTGATCTCGCACTTACTTCGCTCCTGCAAGAAAAATAACAAGGGGGAGAAGAACAAGGGACAAGACCAAGGGCCCGGCACGGAGGTCCCACCACACACCCGGAAGATCTTAGAGCGCTTCCCCTCCTTAACCAATTGCCGGGCTAAGGTACCTCAGAAAGCGCTATAAGACTTGAGAACTAGTAAGCGTGCCTTCTGAAGTACCCCTTGGGTCCTATTTATAGATTACCTCGGATGGTCTGCGAATAACCCGCCTCTGGTGGTCTGAATTTACTAAAGAGCACCTCGGATTGGCCTGCCAACAGCCAAACCCCGCTATTCTGGCTGGTTATATGCACCTCTTGCCGGGTCACCTTCTGTCATTTGGAGGGAGGTGGGCAGCAGCCGATCCGCCTGAGAGAGGCGGCTGGGGCCGGCTCGCCTAGGAGATGCGAGTGGAGGCTGGCTCGCCTGAGAGAGGCGGCTGGGGCCGGCTCGCCTAGGAGAGGCGAGCGGAGGCTGGCTCGCCCGAGAGAGGCGGCTGGAGCCTGGCCCGCCTAGGAGAGGCGAGCGGGGGCTGGCCCGCCTGAGAGGGGCGGCTGGGGCCCGGCCCGCCTAGGAGAGGCGAGCGAGGTCTGGCCTGCCTGAGAGGGGCGGCTGGGGCCCGGCCCGCCTAGGAGAGGCGAGCGAGGTCTAGCCCGCTTGAGAGGGGCGGCTGGGGCCCTGCCCGCCTGCTTGCTTGGGCCCCTTCGGCGAACACGGGGTTGTACAATGACAATTGTTGGCACTACAACAAATGTCACCCCCACGACATATGTCATGCCGACAACAAATGACACCCACAGGACAATTGTCACCCCCATGACAAATGTCACCCCCACGACAAATGTCATCCCGCAACAAATGTCACTTCCTACGACCAATGTCACACCCACGATAAATATCACCTCCGTGAAATATCTCGCTATCACGAAAGAAGTCATGAACGACCACTGTCGCAACCCACGACCCATCTCGCCGTGAATCTGGGCGGGTGAAGCCTGCCGCCGCGGGCAAGGTACTGGCACGCGTGGCACGGGGGACCCCCCGTGCACTGTCTGTAAAGCCCCCTTTTTTTTTCTTTTCAAACCACCGGGGTCTTAGCCCAGAATTGCCGCTTTGCGGTGGCACCGACTCACGGGAAGGTCGCCACTACAAAACGCCAATTCTGTCGGCCCTTTTTCGATCGCAGAATAGTAGCATAATAAGTAAGAGCAAGTCCACAATAACCACATGTATATAAATAAATTTCCACGAAGGGAGAGTCCACAATAGTAATAAAAATCAGAGTATAAAAGGAGGGCTTGTGCCCAGTACATATAATCCTCACTACAAGTCACTCGCGGAAGCCAAACCAAAACTAAAACTAAGCGTCACCGTAACCGTCACTGAACCTAGAGCACCCAAGCTGGACTGGCCCATCTCCACCAACTCTGTGCTCTGTTGTTGCTGCATCTCTGGGTGCTTCTTCCTTTTCGGCCTGCCGTCGCCGCCTCGTGATCCACGTCTGCGCCTACGTCTTCGGCCTCCTGGCTGCTGAGCTGGTGGGGTCCCACCCATCAAGGGGCATTTGACCCGTGTATGTCCCGACTGGTGACAATGGTAACACGGTCGCGGGGCCAACTCTGTCAGGAACTGCAATAGCCGTGACCCTTCCATATGGTACACCTAAAATGTTGTGGTTTGAAAACCGTTAGTCATAAAGACTAAGCACTATCATCCCCTACCCCTTCCCCCATATCTCCTAGGTACCGAGTGGAGAGGAAGAAAGGAAAGGGCATGAAGGTGGAGAGTAAGTCAAATAAATAGGTGACAGTGGACCTACGCTAGCAATTCTATAGTAAATAAGATAGAAACAGAAAGTAAGAAATGTAACCTTAACTTATACGTGGAAGCGCATAAGCCAAGGGATCTTTTGCAGGGCTCACATCATATAGAGTGTCCCATACCACATATACGTTGGGGTGTCGGTTGTCAAGCAGCAAGGAATGGCAAGTAAATGAAAGAACAAGAAATATAACCATTGATTTATAGGGATTACCCCTATAGACCAAGGCATCGTTTTGCAGGGCCTATCGTATAAAACGTCCCATACCATTTTATACGTTAGGTGGCATGTTTATGCTATGACACACAGTTATGCTATGAAATGCACAAGCAAGTGCAACACACCCACACGACTCTATGCGCACAGACCTTTAGTTCCCCCTGTTCGGGAGGCTAGCTTCACCCCCAGGAACCTCCGCTGTGGCAAACGGAGACAGTGAGTCGGGCCCCCCACTCCTAGGCGGGTAATCACACTACCAGGCCTAGCCCTTCCATACGCCCCTAGAAGAACACAACCTAGAGTATCCGCGTATTAGTGATGGCTGTACCCACCAGGCTTTTCGCCGAGTCAACGTACCGCTGTCGGTGTGATCGATCGCCTAGTACCGATGACCCACCACTTTTATGCACATGCAATCATGACAATTATATTTGTACAAGTCCTTATGTTACCGAGCCTCCAGCTCTCTAGGCTACTAAGCCTATACTAAGTCCCCGAGCATCCCGCTCCCTGGACTTCCAAATTACCAACCAAACAATAGTCATTTCTTGTAGGCCCTTAGACTATGGACCTTCTCTACCCATTCCAATCCAATTCTTCTTCCTAAGTGTAAAAGTGTAGGTGTGAGGTACAACTATTATTAGGGTTACTCTTGATCATTTTATTCCTACCATTTAAGGTTAACCTTAGACTTCCCGAGGGTTACCCGGTGAAGGGCTTGCAACGGTACTAGGATCTATGATGGGGTGAATCCCAAAACTCCCTTTCCAAGGCACTTATTATACTTGATTGGTTCCCTTAACCCATTCCCTTCTCGCATTACAGTGGGCTATTCCTAGGGTGGCTTGACTCTTCCTCTTCTCGGGGAGGACGGTCTTCCGTCGAACCCGAACACTACCTATCGCTAGTCAATCCCACACCTTACGCATCCTAACTTCCAATAATGAACTTGATTTAACTCATCCTATCCAAACCAGCAAACTACCAAAAATTCCATCTCCAAGTTCATTACCCACTCTAGCTCGGCTTCTGCAGTTTTACTAAACGAAGACCGTCTTAATCTTTATGAGGTATGCAAGGGGTGGTACTGCCAACTGTCTTCCAAATCCCATATAATATTTACTGGAGGTCTACCATGACCTAAATAGGCTAAGTCCAGGAATTAATAATTTTCCTATTTCATTTGGCATTTAATTTATTTATTCTAAGATCCCGAATGCCCTTGTATGAACATGAAGTGCACTAATGAGTCAATAATAAATCATCATAAAATTAATAAAAATCATATCCAACATTTAAATAGCAATTCCAAGTTTTGAGAAATTCCAAAGATGTTTATGCCTATATTTCCTAATTTACCATTTTAGGCCACTTTTACTATATCATGAAGGAAGTACTGTAAATATTTATCCAAAAATCCCAAGAAAATTAGGTAATCTATGAAGTGACCTATAACCATCATAAACCAAGTACCATAATTTTTCTCCATCATTTGAACTCTGAATTTATTTTAAAGTAAGATACTAAGTTTCATAACTTAATGAAGGAGGTACTGTTTTTATCCATCTAAAATTCCAGAGAAAATTACTAGGTGACTATCATAATTTGAAACACCCACTGATCAAATTTCATAATTTTCCAATCAATAATTGGGCACTATTTGTATTTTTGACTGTATATCACATTTAGCACATTAAAGAATAAAGTACCCAAAATATTCAGATAAAATTTCCAAGAAAATTACAGAAGATATAATATGCTATAAGATGCCCTAATCCAAGATTTCATAATAATCCAGTGAACAGAAATTCCATAATCATCAAAATAAATATCTAGGGCACCATTAGAGTTGTAAATGAAGTACTGTATAAATTAATCCAAAAATCTCAACAAAATTATATTATATCTACATGGACCATAACCCCATTCTACCCAAATTTTTGCTTGATTTGTAGTTCATTTAATAGCTTAATAATTCAAATTAAGGTTGGTGACCTAAACTAGGGTTAGGGTTTTAGGTGGGCTAAAGGTCTCCAAATACCCTAAAATTTTGTCCAGAGAACTATACTGGCCCTATGGTTCTCTCCACCAAATTTCAAGTCAGTCCAAGGTCATTTGACCCAATGACCTTCACAACCCTACAAATCCCCATTAAGGGACCTACCCTAGGGTTCTAGGGCTACCCTACACCAAACCGCTCCAAACTCCCTTGGAGGGTGTGTCATGCCCTAAAAAGTCAGCGACCAAAATATCAGCCTCTGTTGAGGTGATATGGCCACTCAAACACCAAGGGGTGTTTGATCTTAAATTATCCTTTAAGGATCAACCTAGGGTTGGACACAAACCTAACAAAAACATCTCCAAATGAGATGAAATTTTTACCAGAACCTTATGATAAACCCAGGGACCACTCACCAAAATTTGGGAGGGTTTGGAAGTCATTTAGCCATCTAATTAAATTATGCTAGGATTATTAAATTTTTCTAAATACTATAGAAAACCATTCTCCAAAAATTCTCATTTTTGGATAGCACCTAGATATAGGTAAGGTTAGGCCACACCCCAAATTTCAAGTCATTTCTATGACGGGATTGGAGTGGGGAATTTTTCTAAGGTCAAGACAGACCTATAGACAGACCTCACCAAAAACGGTGCTGTGGTCTAACCAGGACTCCAAATTGAGTGAAATCAATTTTGAAGTAACGTACACTTCAAGGGCTACATTTTCTATGTTGACCATTTTTCCTGTAGAATCATCTAGGTATTTTTCCCAAATTATTTAAAGTGACAGATATTTTTATTCAGAAATTGTTTTTTAAAAAAAATAGAATTTAATTCTCATGGCACTGTTCATCTTCTTCAACAGCCCGAAACCAGAAGCTTGAAGGCTTAGTTTCCTGTAGCTTTTTCCAAAGCTATTTCCCGGCCATCCGGCCATCTCCCTGGCCGGCCACCACCACCACCACCTCTGTTGAGGTGAGGGCTACCGTCGGGCGGCGGCACTGCCGGCGGAGAGGCGGTTTCCGGCGAACCCGCCACCATGCAGATTTCAGAAAAGCATGGAAACGCTCACCCGATCCGGCTCTTTTGAGCCCGATATCTCTCCTAATGATTTCTAAGATCTATCCATAGAAGAAAGAGTAGAGGGGGACCTTATTCATGGTTTGACGGCGAGATGGACGTTGGACTGTCATGGCGCGGTCGTGGCGTCGTCGGAATTCTTCTACAGCACAGTAGGAGGCTCGAAACTTCAGGTAAGGGCGGGGAAACTTCATCCTTGAGCCTAAGGGGCCTTTTTAAAGGGAAGAAAGGAGGGAGGGGAAAGGTTGAAACGTTCATGGCCATTAATATTTCTCTTATCAACGTTTCGGTTATGATGCAGGGAATTTAATTGCTGGAAACGAAGCGACGTTTGCCAGGTGACGAGTACCTATTGGACTAACATTTCCTTATTTATTTAAATTATTTAAGTAGGAAACGGCGCATAAATACTCCTGGTGTAACTTCCCATAATCCAAATTGATTACAACGTCGGTTACCGAAATTTCCAGTCTGGCTGACGTTTCGGCCTTTCTCACGGGCGTGACACATAGGTCACGGGCGTGACAGGCCCGGATAGCCAGTTCTGGGTTCGACGATCGTCGAACTGAGATCAACGATCGTCAAAGGGTGGTTACGGGCGTGACACCTGGGTCACGGGCGTGACAGGCCCGTGTGGCCAATTCTGGGTCGACGACCGTCGAACTGCAATCGACGATCGTCGAACTCGGTCACGCCCTATGTCACGGGCGTGACATTGTGAGTCACGGGCGTGACAGGCCCGTGTGGCCAATTCTGGGTCGACGACCGTCGAACTGAAATCGACGATCGTCGAACGTGGTCACGCCCTATGTCACGCGCGTGACATTGTGGGTCACGGGCGTGACAGGGCCGGGTTGAAAATTTTGCGCCCGACGATCGTCTCCCTGGGATCGACGATCGTCGAAGGAGTCACGCCCCAAGTCACGGGCGTGACCAACCCGTTACCCGAAATCTCGGTCGATTGATTTCAATTTTTAGGCTTCCTAGGGTCCTGTCACGACCAACCGACTCCTAGGGGCCTAGCCGGAAATGGGATGTTACAAATCCCAATAAACAAAACAAACATTTCGTCCCCGAAATCAAGGTTAAGCCTACGAGACTCTAATCGGGAAAAGGAAGCTTGTAATATCCCATGAAAGTTGAAAGATCTACATCTCTGCGTTACGTTTGTAGTGTGCAGTTTTGATTCTAAGACCCATTCGTCCAATTGTTAAGGTATGCACCCCAATAAACAAAGGATTAGCCCTATTCTTGAAATTTTCGTCTTATTGGTTTAAAATAGGAACGCAGATTGATTTTCCAGAGGGGTTTGTGAGGTATACCCGACCGAAAAGTTCTGGATACCTTTGTCGCATCAAGTCCCGTGGCTCCCATGTATGCTCCTCCTGTCCATGATTGTTTCACAGAACCCTGACTAACGGAACCTTCTTCCGTTGCAAGACCCACACCGTCATGTCATCGATCTTGATAGGCTCCAAGTTGACTGACCGATTCAACACAATCGTCTTGGGCACCCCGTGCTAACGAACAGCTACTCACCATTCTTATGAAACACCCACAAGAGTTTTCTTTCGGGTCGAGGTGACGCCAACTACCTCGTCCAGTCTATCCTCGACGCTCCCTTTACCATTGTGCCTGGGGTGGGGACGACGAATCCTGTGCATGAAATCTCTAATTATACCCTCGTACTTCCATTATATCTCGGGCAGTGGCTGTAATAGTTTTCCCAAAATTCTTTCACTTAGCCTTCAACAACTGAAGGACCTCACCGTGCATCACAAAATCCATGACACTTTTTGTAACGACCCATCCGTTACATGACGTATAGTAGAAGGTCCGGCCGGGGCCCCACACTATATGCCACAAACAGACGGTGAGGTCACAGGATAATACCAAACCAAACGAGTCCTAACTCAGAGCATTCTAGCGGAAGCTTATTAAGTGCAAGAACTCATAACAATGAATGTCCACTAATATATAAATATCACATTTATATATATAACCAGGAATGTTTACAAGACCACACCGCACACGGCCTTAAGGCCTCACAAGTTACTCTTTACAACATATATAATTTCATACATCGGCACGCAGGCCGGCCACACATGAAATCCAACACTTCGCACGGCCTTCAAGGGCCTACCAGCAGCATGGGCTTTTGCCGCTCAATCCATCAGCCCGCAACACCTGCATATGGACGTCCACCCCATGGGTGATAAACAAAGCAACGGTCAGCATTCAGCTGACCAATTATAACGACCCCACCCCTTACCCGGGGCAGTGGTTCCTTCCCTGCATGTATAGCAATTTCAACATATAAAGCACATACACCCAACACCACAAACGCCGGCCTCAATGCCAGGCGCTCCGTGCACTCAGGGCACCTTTTATGGTTTGTACTTGGTAGGCGGGCATAAGCCTCCAAACCCTTGTTGAAGACCTCACGCACCCGTCTCACTCAGAGGTACGCACCACACCAAAACCCGTGAGCACTATCAGTAGACCTACCCCCGTAGTGTAACAAGCCTAGGGAATTCGCCCTGCTGCTTTGCTACCAATCGACCGCTCACCCGATCTTAACATTGCCACTTGTTGGAATGGGCATAAGCCTCCAAACCCCTGTTGAAGACCTCTCGCACCCACCCACTCAGAGGTGTTCATCGCCACTTGGTAGAATGGGCATAAGCCTCCAAACCCTTGTTGAAGACCTCACGCACCCACCCACTCAGAGGTGTTCATCGCCACTTGGTAGAATGGGCATAAGCCTCCAAACCCTTGTTGAAGACCTCACGCACCCACCCACTCAGAGGTGTCCGCACTCCATCAACCAGCTATTAACAAGCATGCAACCAAAGGAGCTATGCAAAGCATCCTATACACCAAACACATCGTCCTCACCATCTCCGCAGGCTAAACGATGAATACACGGAGTCTTCTCCGGATCGCAATATAAACATCACCAATCCCGACATACGTCTGGAAGGGCTTCACACAGCATGCCTATGCCGTACTACAGACTTCCGGCTCTAGATGCAGACTCAACTACTGGAATCACTTACGCGTTTCCATCTCTTGATGGAGGATCCCATGCACATGCAAAACAAAGGGCTTCACCTGCCCAAGGAAGAAAGATCGTTACCCTTGACGATCGCTTCGGCGCCATAGAAAACTAGCCGGATGGAAATCACCGCAGCGGCCTTGCCTCCGCAACGCTGCACTCGGCTCTCTATTCGGCTCGACGAAGCTCCACCGGCGGCCGGAAAGCTCCTCCTCCTCTTCCTCCAAGCTCTCCTCTCTTTCTTCTCTTTAGAAAGAGAAAGGCTAAGTGGAAATGAGCTTTCAACTCAATCCACGGCCTTAAAGAGGCTGGAAATGCTTTGGACCACAAGATCCAATTAGAAGGAAACGAACGGCTGAGATCTGCCCAAAACCCCAATTTTTGCCTGACACGGCCTGTGACACGCCCGTGTCACAGGCCGTGTACCCTTAAGCGGCACACGCGGTTTGGAACCGACTGAAAAACACGGGCATCGACACGCCCGTGTCGAACCTGACATGCCCGTGTCATTCTTGAGACACGCCCGTGTCCCCTGCTACACGGCACTCAACGACTCCCAAAACCAGTACACGGGTCGGAACACGGCAGCCGACACGCCCGTGTCCAGCCTGACACGCCCGTGTTCATGGCCGTGTTTATGGCCGTGTACGGCTCTGACCCGAATAGGCCAACTTTGAGATTTAAATCGAACACGCCCTGGGACACGCCCGTGTCCCAGGCCGTGTACCCCCGACACGCCCTGGGACACGCCCGTGTCCCAGGCCGTGTCTAACAGCCTGCTACTCAAAATTGTGTACAAACATATTTTGTGTTCTAGGGTGTTACAACCAGCTCAATTGGTGATGAAGGTTGAAAGAACTCCATAGTTAAGCGTGCTTGGGCGAGAGTAGTACTGGGATGGGTGACCTCCTGGGAAGTCCCCGTACGGCCCAACTTAACTGTCGAGTTTGCTCATCAAAGGGAGGCTGTGGCCACCAACAACCCGCCTGTGGAGGGAGAGGGGTTGGGGTGCTTGGGCTGCAGCCCGGTAGCGATGCCTGGAGGGCGGAGCCGTAACGCTGTTACGTACGCGCCAGGGTCGTTACAATAAAAAGTGCACTTTTTTTTATTGTAACGACCCTGGCGCGTACGTAACAGCGTTACGGCTCCGCCCTCCAGGCATCGCTACCGGGCTGCAGCCCAAGCACCCCAACCCCTCTCCCTCCACAGGCGGGTTGTTGGTGGCCACAGCCTGCCTTTGATGAGCGAACTCGACAGTTAAGTTGGGCCGTACGGGGACTTCCCAGGAGGTCACCCATCCCAGTACTACTCTCGCCCAAGCACGCTTAACTATGGATTTCTTTCAACCTTCATCACCAATTGAGGTGTAGCTCAATTGGTGATGAAGGTTGAAAGAACTCCATAGTTAAGCGTGCTTGGGCGAGAGTAGTACTGGGATGGGTGACCTCCTGGGAAGTCCCCGTACGGCCCAACTTAACTGTCGAGTTCGCTCATCAAAGGCAGGCTGTGGCCACCAACAACCCGCCTGTGGAGGGAGAGGGGTTGGGGTGCTTGGGCTGCAGCCCGGTAGCGATGCCTGGAGGGCGGAGCCGTAACGCTGTTACGTACGCGCCAGGGTCGTTACACTTTTATTCACTCCAGGGGGTAAATGTTCTGAGATACACCACACTTCCGGTAATTTAATTTCTCATTTGTGTGTGTAGGCAACAGATCTATAAAATCTCCACACGATCATTGTCCTATTCCTTCGAGTACGCCCGAAATCAATCAATTCAACCTTACGGGTTATATTTAAGGTATCCGTCTTTCAATATATTGTTTGCTCACATCGTGTAGTTTCCTAGAGTTATCGTACTTCCGATGATATAACATAGCGATCTAGTCTTATCTTCACCCGAACAACGTCGAATTATGTCAAATTCAATCTCACTAGGTTTGTTATGCCACATTCCTAAATTCGGGCTAAGGAAACCTAAGTCAATCCTCTTTGCCCAATAAACAAAAGACAAGCCCCCAATAAACAAAGGATAAGCCCCTATCTTCCTTGGGCTAAGTATCTTTGATATTACCGTGTTATATCCGTCGTAGTTGGGTGCACAATTTCTAGGGCATCAATCTTCAACTTGGGGTTCCACCCTGAAACTCGTTAATATACTCCATACTTTAAACTCTCTGAGTCACATTTACGACAACTTTATCCGGGTCAAAATGTTCCCAATCCCAAATGGGTATCTTCGAACTTGAGTTCCTACCCGACCCTTAGTGTTGTCTCGGTGGTTGCCTCCAGGTAATTTTATTACCGGTATTGAGGGTTCAGACTACTTATATTTTACCATTCTGCTAATGTATTATTGGTCTCAATTCTCCTTAAAGTAGTCTACCGCTTCGAATAATCGTTGATTGGGATAGTAGGGACACCAGAGTTTTACGTCTTAGGTAGTCATTCCAATGCTAAACTCCTCCTTTATTCTCTTTGGGTATCTCCTTACCTTAACCAAATTCATACCCAAAGTCTATTTTGAACTAGGGCATACTATTGATTGTCATGGTTAGTCACGAGTCCTAGTTGGTTGAGTCTAAATCTTTGGTTAGAGGATGATAAGATGAGGTCTTCGCAGCCGGAGGTGTTCCCTGCTGGGGGCAGGGTTTGTCGCAGGCTACAAAGAAGGATTTCAATTAATGATGAAGTGGACTTTCACATGTGATTTCCCTCATGGGCACACCACTGCTTCCGCCGCTTAGTTTGTCCCCAAACTAAACTCGAGCGGGGGTGACCCAGGGTTAGTGGACTGCTACTTTTTCGATCGAGGTTTCTTCTGATACCACTTGTAAGACCCCCTTTTTTTTCTTTTCAAACCACCGGGGTCTTAGCCCAGAATTGCGGCTTTGCGGTGGCACCGACTCACGGGAAGGTCGCCACTACAAAACGCCAATTCTGCCGGCCCTTTTTCGATCGCAGAATAGTAGCATAATAAGTAAGAGCAAGTCCACAATAACCACATATATATAAATAAATCTCCACGAAGAGAGAGTCCATAATAGTAATAAAAATCAGAGTATAAAAGGAGGGCTTGTGCCCAGTACATGTAATCCTCACTACAAGTCACTCGCGGAAGCCAAACCAAAACTAAAACTAAGCGTCACCGTAACCGTCACTGAACCGAGAGCACCTAAGCAGGAATGTCCCATCTCCACCGACTCTGTGCTCTGTTGTTGCTGCATCTCTGGGTGCTTCTTCCTTTTCGGCCTGCCGTCGCCGCCTCGCGATCCACGTCTGCATCTACGTCTTCGGCCTCCTGGCTGCTGAGCTGGTGGGGTCCCACCCATCAAGGGGCATTTGACCCGTGTATGTCCCGGCTGGTGACAATGGTAACACGGTCGCGGGGCCAACTCTGTCAGGAACTGCAATAGCCGTGACCCTTCCATATGGTACACCTAAAATGTTGTGGTTCGAAAACCGTTAGTCATAAAGAGTAAGCCTTATCATCCCCTACACATTCCCCCATGGCTCCTAGGTACCGAGCGGAGAGGAATAAAGGAAAGGGCATGAAGGTGGAGAGTAAGTCAAATAAACAGGTGACAGTGGACCTACGCTAGCAATTCTATAGTAAATAAGATAGAAACAGAAAGTAAGAAATGTAACCTTAACTTATGCGTGGAAGCGCATAAGCCAAGGGATCTTTTGCAGGGCTCCCATCGTATAGAGTGTCCCATACCACTTATACGTTGGGGTGTCGGTTGTCAAGCAGCAAGGAATGACAAGTAAATGAAAGTAGAAGAAATATAACCATTGATTTATAAGGATTACCCCTATAGACCAAGGGGTCGTTTTGCAGGGCCTATCGTATAAACCGTCCCATACCATTTTATACGTTAGGTGACATGTTTATGCTATGACACACAGTTATGCTATGAAATGCACAAGCAAGTGCAACACACCCACACGACTCTATGCGCACAGACCTTTAGTTCCCCCTATTCGGGAGGCTAGCTTCACCCCCAGGAACCTCCGCTGTGGCAAACGAAGAAAGTGAGTCGGGCCCCCCACTCCTAGGCGGGTAATCACACTACCAGGCCTAGCCCTTCCATACGCCCCTAGAAGAACACAACCTAGAGTATCTGCGTATTAGTGCTGGCTGTACCCACCAGGCTTTTCGCCGAGTCAACGTACCGCTCTCGGTGTGATCGATCGCCTAGTACCGATGACCCACCACTTTTATGCACATGCAATCATGACAATTATATTTGTATAAGTTCTTATGTTACCGAGCCTCCAGCTCTCTAGGCTACTAAGCCTATACCAAGTCCCCGAGCATCCCGCTCCCTGGACTTCCAAATTACCAACCAAACCATAGTCATTTCTTGTAGGCCCTTAGACTATGGACCTTCTCTACCCATTCCAAGCCAATTCTTCTTCCTAAGTGTAAAAGTGTAGGTGTGAGTTACAACTATTATTATGGTTACTCTTGATCATTTTATTCCTACCATTTAAGGATAACCTTAGACTTCCCGAGGGTTACCCGGTGAAGGGCTCGCAGCGGTACTAGGAGCTATGATGGGGTGAATCCCAAAACTCCCTTTCCAAGGCACTTATTATACTTGATTGGTTCCCTTAACCCATTCCCTTCTCGCATTACAGTGGGCTATTCCTAGGGTGGCTTGACTCTTCCTCTTCTCGGGAAGGACGGTCTTCCGTCGAACCCGAACACTACCTATCGCTAGTCAATCCCACCCCTTACCCATCCTAACTTCCAATAATGAACTTGATTTAACTCATCCTGTCCAAACCAGCAAACTACCAAAAATTCCATCTCCATGTTTATTACCCACTCTAGCTCCGCTTCTGCAGTTTTACTAAACGCAGACCGTCTTAATCTTTATGAGGTATGCAAGGGGTGGTACTCCCAACTGTCTTCGAAATCCCAGATAATATTTACTGGAGGTCTACCATGACCTAAATAGGCTAAGTCCAGGAATTAATAATTTTCCTATTTCATTTGGCATTTAATTTATTTATTCTAAGATCCCGAATGCCCTTGTATGAACATGAAGTGCACTAATAAGTCAATAATAAATCATCATAAAATTAATAAAAATCATATCCAACATTTAAACAACAATTCCAAGTTTTGAGAAATTCCAGAGATGTTTATGCCTATATTTCCTAATTTACCATTTTAGGCCACTTTAACTATATCATGAAGGAAGTACTGTAAATATTTATCCAAAAATCCCAAGAAAATTATGTAAGCTATAAAGTGACCTAAAACCATCATAAACCAAGTACCATAATTTTTCTCCATCATTTGAACTCTGAATTTATTTTCAAGTAAGATAATAATTTTCATAACTTAATGAAGGAGGTACTGTTTTTATCCATCAAAAATTCCAGAGAAAATTATATTAGGTGACTACCATAATTTGAAACACCCACTGATCAAATTTCATAATTTTCCAATCAATAATTGGGCACTATTTGTATTTTTGACTGTATATCACATTTAGCACATTAAAGAATAAAGTACCCAAAATATTCAGATAAAATTTCCAAGAAAATTACAGAAGATATAATATACTATAAGATGCCCTAATCCAAGATTTCATAATATTCTAGTGAACAGAAATTCCATAATCATCAAAATAAATATCTAGGGCACCATTAGAGTTGTAAATGAAGTACTGTATAAATTAATCCAAAAATCTCAACAAAATTATATTATATCTACATGGACTATAACCCCACTCTACCCAAATTTTTGCTTGATTTGTAGTTCATTTAATAGCTTAATAATTCAAATTAAGGTTGGTGACCTAAACTATGGTTAGGGTTTTAGGTGGGCTAAAGGTCTCCAAATACCCTAAAATTTTGTCCAGAGAACTATACTGGCCCTATGGTTCTCTCCACCAAATTTCAACTCAGTCCAAGGTCATTTGACCCCATGACCTTCACAACCCTACAAATCCCCATTAAGGGACCTACCCTAGGGTTCTAGGGCTACCCTACACCAAACCGCTCTAAACTCCCTTGGAGGGTGTGTCATGCCCTAAAAAGTCAGCGACCAAAATATCAGCCTCTGTTGAGGTGATATGGCCACTCAAACACCAAGGGGTGTTTGATCTTAAATTATCCTTTAAGGATCAACCTAGTGTTGGACAAAAACCTAACCAAAACATCTCCAAATGAGATGAAATTGTTACTAGAACCTTATGATAAACTGAGGGACCACTCACCAAAAATTGGGAGGGTTTGGAAGTCATTTAGCCATCTAATTAAATTATGCTAGGATTATTAAATTTTTCTAAATACTATAGAAAACCATTCTCCAAAAATTCTCATTTTTGGATAGAACCTATATATATGTAAGGTTAGGCCACACCCCAAATTTCAAGTCATTTCGATGATGGGATTGGAGTGGGGAATTTTTCTAAGGTCAAGACAGCCCTATAGACAGACCTCACCAAAAAGGGTGCTGTGGTCTAACCAGGACTTCAAATCGAGTGAAATCACTTTTGAAGTAAAGTAGACTTCAAGGGCTACATTTTCTATGTTGACCATTTTTCCTGTAGAAGCATCTAGGCATTTTTCCCAAATTTTTAATGTGACAGATATTTTTATTCAGAAATTGTTTTTTTTAAAAAATAGAATTTAATTCTCATGGCACTGTTCTTCTTCTTCAATAGCCCGAAACCAGAAGCTTGAAGGCTTAGTTTCCGGTAGCTTTTTCCAAAGCTATTTCCCGGCCATCCGGCCATCTCCCTGGCCGGCCACCACCACCACCACCTCTATTGAGGTGAGGGCTGCCGTCGGGCGGCGGCACGGCCGGCGGAGAGGCGGTTTCCGGCGAACCCGCCACCATGCAGATTTCAGAAAAGCATGGAAACGCTCACCCGATCCGGCTCTTTTGAGCCCGATATCTCTCCTAATGATTTCTAAGATCTATCCATAGAAGAAAGAGTAGAGGAGGACCTTATTCATGATTTGACGGCGAGATGGACGTTGGACTGTCATGGTGCGGTGGTGGCGTCGTCGGAATTCTTCTACAGCACAGTAGGTGGCTCGAAACTTCAGGTAAGGGCTGGGAAACTTCATCCTTGAGCCTAAGGGGCCTTTTTAAAGGGAATAAAGATGGGAGGGGAAAGGTTGAAACGTTCATGGCCATTAATATTTCTCTTATCAACGTTTCGGTTATGATGCAGGGAATTTAATTGCTAGAAACGAAGCGACGTTTGCCAGGTGACGAGTACCTATTGGACTAACATTTCCTTATTTATTTAAATAATTAAAGTAGGAAATGGACCATAAATACTCCTGGTGTAACTTCCCATAATCCAAATTGATTACAACGTCGGTTACCGAAATTTCCAGTCTGGCTGACGTTTCGGCCTTTCTCACGGGCGTGACACATAGGTCATGGGCGTGACAGGCCCGGATAGCCAATTCTGGTTTCGACGATCGTCGAACTGAGATCAACGATCGTCGAAGGGTGGTCACGGGCGTGACACTTGGGTCACGGGCGTGACAGGCCCGTGTGGCCAATTCTGGGTCGACGACCGTCGAACTGCAATCGACGATCATTGAACTCGGTCACGCCCTATGTCACGGGCGTGACATTGTGGGTCACGGGCGTGACAGGCCCGTGTGGCCAATTCTGGGTCGACGACCGTCGAACTGAAATCGACGATCGTCGAACGTGGTCACGCCCTATGTCACGAGCGTGACATTGTGGGTCACGGGCGTGACAGGGCCGGGTTGAAAATTCAGCGCCCGACGATCGTCTCCCTGGGATCGACGATCGTCAAAGGAGTCATGCCCCAGGACACGGGCGTGACGGGTCGGTCACGGGCGTGACCAACCCGTGACCCGAAATCTCGGTCGATTGATTTCAATTTTTAGCCTTCCTAGGGTCCTGTCACGACCAACAGACTCCTAGGTGCCTAGCCGGAAATGGGATGTTACACTGTCACTCGTATATATATATATATATATATATATATATATATATATATATGTATATATATATATATATATATAAGAATTCAAAGTTTCAAGGGAAACCACAATCACTTCTCTATCACACAAATAAAACCTGAACTTTAGGCCAGTCTACCTTGATCCTTCTGATGCTGTCTAACAAAATAAGCCCTTAGCTTACGATATTACTTTTGAGGGGCTGGAGGCGTAGATTCAACATTCATGTGTTTTTTGAAATGTATTCTTCTCTTGGCAGAGGTCAATTCATACTTATGTCATTCTTCTTGATCGTAATGGTTCCATCTGTTCTCATTTCCAAAATCAACCATGGTTAAGGTGTCTAAAATGATTCCTCTTGAAGTAGGACTCCACACTTCACCAATTTCTCTTTCTTTGGCAGATAGTTCTCTTGTAGGGTCTGATCTTACAGCATACGGGCCTTCACCATACATTCTTCTCTTATAGAGTAGAGCGGGATGAATTTATTCAACTACTTGAACTTCACTAACAACAAAGTGGTATCAGAGGGATGTTGCTCAAGAAAGACTTAATATACAGAGTAGATCTCCAAGGTTAGAAGTCAGAGGATAATTTTGGTTCAGGAGAGAACCAAAAGGAGCTTGGTTCCATGAAGCTTCCTATCTGTAGAAAGGAAGGCATTGGAATTTAGAAGGAAAGGGTCAGACTCTTCGGGGAGTCATTTGACCCAAGGATCTTTGTCACAATAAAAGAGGGACCTTTCATCCATATGAAAGTCTCAGCTCTGGATGCAACACTCCAAACACCAAAGACTTACTCAGTGATGACCAAGGATGAGGTCATTTTTTAAACCTTGGATAAGAGGACACAAAACATTATTGTTTGTGTCATAGATGACTCAACCTTTCAGAATCTAGTGTACTGCACCACCTCAATAGAGATGTGGGACACTTTGCTGGTCTATATTGTAAAGTCACTAATTTTCCGAAAAAATTATTTGATTTAGTATCGTAATATTTATGACATCAGGGAGTTACTTTTTACTTCATGTTGATGGAGCTGCATTATTAGTGCATTTTTGTGTCTGTTGGGTTTGTTTGACAGGATTTTTGGAGTTTTTGATGAGATTGAATGATGTCTTGATTGGAAGAATAAAATTTGTTGCATGTATGCTTATAGTAAACATTTGATGTTAGTGTATCAAGAATGGTGCGTCGAATTCTAGGGTTGTCTTCGCTGTAAAATTCGTAGAGTCGACATTTTATCCCGGAATAAAAGACAATCTTAATTCTCGCATTTGAATTGCTGATTCTCAAGAAGCCCTTGCTAGTTCTCGAGAAGCTTTTAGTACTCGAGAAGTCCTGACTTGTTGATTCTCGAGAAGCCCTTGCTAGTTCTTGAGAAGCCATTTTAGTACTCGAGATGCCCTTGCCTGAGTTGCCGAGAGGACCTGAAGTTCTCGAGTAATCCATTCTCGGCTCTCGAGAAATCCAACCTGTTGATTCTCGAGTAATCCATTCTTAGATCTCGAGAAATCCATATTGTTCTCGAGAAATTCATCCTGAAGCTCTCGAGAAATCTTTTTTTAGTTGTCGAGAAGTCTTAGTTTGTTCCCGAGAACTCTCATACCTGTTCTTGAGAAGTCTCCTTCATTTCTCGAGAAGCCTCGTCTAGTACTCCAGATCTGCCCTTGTTCCCAAGAAAGCCTCTTATTGTTCTCAAGAAATCTTTACTTTATTCTCGAGAAATGTCTGTTTGTTCTCGAGAAATCCATACCTTCATCTCGGAAAATCAGTTCCAGCCGACCCCGGTTCGTTCTATTAGGTATGATTATTTTAATCATACATTTATTAAATATATGTACATACTTCATCATCCTCCTTATTTAGACCGAACTTCTGTTCATCACCTGAACCAGAGCGGCGTGAGCGAGAGAGAGAAAATTCTTCCTTGATTCTTCCGATGGTCGCTGATGGTGCTCCGGTGTTCAAAATCTTCAACCGATTATAGATCCGGAAAGCTCTCAACGAGAGCTACGTCATCGTGGTAAAGTTTTCCACATTTATTTTGAGTTTTCATTGTTAGGGTTTTTGGCCCTAACCTTTATTTCGGCCATTTTTGTTAAGATTTTTACTTCCCCCGTCTTCCTTAGTCTCGATCTATGCCGAGGTGTGATTTAGAGGTCTTCTCCGGTAAAACCAAGGCAATTGGTGGTTTTCCCTCCTCCCTCTTTTTTTTCCAATCTTTATGATAACTGATAATCTTTTTTTCTTTAATCATTCTACACTTTTGTCATTCTCATTTGTAGATATGTTTAATCTTCCCTTTGAAATCAACTTGTATTTTGTAGCGTTGTTTGTGATTTTGATGATATGCTAAATTATTGGCTTTAATTGCCCTAACAATTATGTAGGACATGTTATAGTTTATCTAGTACTGTAAATCCTTCCTAAAGGTTGATTAACCGCTACTTAAAGCTAGAAATGTTTTGTAGAATCTGATGTGCCAAGTCTTGAGATTTTTATCATGATTTTTCTTTGTTCTGGGTGTTAGTGGACGAAACCACCGCCATAATGTTTGTTCTTTTTATTAGTACCTTGTGGAACTCTACCGACTGTTTGGGCGTCTACGGTAAATGGTGGAGTGTATGAGTCTCCCCCGTAGTTTGTCGGATTTTATATCTGTGAGGGTGTGTCTAGATGAGTGACCATCTTGCCTGTGTTTTTGGGTAGAGTTGACCGCATGTGGCTAATAAAGTTTTGAGAATTCTTTCTTATGATTTAATCATGCTCTCCACCTTTTTAGAGTTGTGCATCTTGTGTAATTTGATATACGTGACGATTCACGTCTGTTCTATTTTTTGTGATTATGGTACTTTACTCTTGTACTCTACTTCATTACTTTTGGTCTTAGGTTGGTACCCCATTTTAGCTTTGTTTACTTTTGGCTTATTTATCTGCCACCGCTTGTACCTTCTTGATGAGGTGTTCTATCTTTGGAATGCCTCATGTTCAAAGCTTTAGCAGGTAGTGGAGCTGATATTGGAGTCCCTGAGCAGCCGTGTTGGTTGTAGTTTTCACCTCGTCGTTGCGAGGTAGTTTGTGGTTTTTGTTTACTTTACCTAGTTCAAACATACTTGTTTTTTATGTGGGTTCGTGTTAGATTGTTGACGCCCACAGGATAGTTGATTTTTGATACTTGGCTAGCTGCTAGTTGTTTTCTTTGTGATGAATTGGATTACTTGCTCTCCGGGATCTTTTATGCTAGGATTGCATGTTAGGTTTTTTCAAGTATAAAAACTACTATTATTACTTAATGCATTACATGTTTTAAAATTCTAACTCATTATATTTAGCGACCGTAAAAGCTATTTTTACTACTATTATAAACCTTGAGTCTTGCATACCATGAGTTGTTCCCTGGGGGACGTTTACACTCATGTAGAACGTTTAATCTCATAAAAGAAGTATTTTCCATCGCGTATAAGTTTTTCCTCTTGGATTAGACGAGCCACTAAGCCGAGGGATACAACTTACTGCTTAACTTAAACAAAATTTTTTCTCTAAAGAAGTTAAAAACCTTTTTTTATATGTTAAGTAGGAGTTTTGCCTGAGCATCCGCAGTTATCCGCTGCTGACGTGGCATCAATACGCGCATTTTCCCTTATAATGATATATCTTAAAAGGCGGTAAAAAATACGGGTTGTGATAGTTGGTATCAGTGGGAGTTTGGTTCGACAAGTTGGCCGAACCAGCTAATCTGTTGTCGATTTGATTTCCTTCTTTCATTTTCATGCACACACTGATGTGTCATCAGTACATCGTAGCAGAAGCATAGTGACTACACTCATAGCATGATAAGAAGTATACGCCGCATATTATGTAGTATGGGATGCATAATATGTGTTTGTATATGGATCCACCATAGGAGGCAACATGTGACGGTTATGTAGTATGGGATGCATAACCACCATCACATGGATGCCAATTAGCATGATTTCTTTTCTCGTTGCATGCGATGTTATGTAGTATGAGATGCATAACATTTCTTGTGTATGTCACTCATACGATTCATTAAGGCCTTTTTATAATGCATAACACCACATACATAGCATGTCATCGCATAAGCACGCGTGCTAAGTTAAGGTTTACATGATAACACATGTACACACTTGATTTTAAATAAGAATAAAAAATCCATGCATTCATCATCATAGACACATGAGTCAAAAGGATGAGAGGATATCATACTAAGTAGGACATAACATCATTTACAAAATCCCAGAGCAAGTTTGCAGCATAAGCAAGTGTCTTTTAAGTATGATCTGAACTAAGTGGTGTGGCCTAATTGTAAGCTAGGATTTTGAAGAGTTGTTTGTTTGCCCTTTTAGAAATGCCGCCAAAATGTCTTGCGATGAAGTCGACTCCCCGGTCGGAGGGTGAGTCATCTGGGGAGCAAAGCGATGCGATAATCAAGACTCTACGTCATAGCAACGAGGCTCTGTCGAGACAATTAGATGCGATGCAATTGTGTTGGATCCCTAGTTCGATTTGGGCTAGGTTCACTAAGTGAGGATATTACCCAACATGTATAGATAATGGTCATGGTTGTGTCCTAGAGTCTAGGTCAAGTCCTTTGAGTCAACAGTACAAAGGACCAGTCTCCAACACTGCCAGAGACTCAAGACTTAGAGAATTAAAGACTTAGAAAAAGGAGTTCTACGTTCGTCGATCTCCGGTCGACGAAATTCAAGCTCAGCTAGATGAACTGAGGGAAAATTCTCTGAGCTCAGCTTGACGAACTTAGTTCTCAGCTTGATGAACTTAGTTCTCAACACGACGCACTCTGGACAAAGTAATATCTCCTCTAAGTCAAACCTCAGTCTACGAACGAAGAACATCAGCTAGAAGAACTCTGTTCTCTGGTCGACAAATTCTGGATATGGTGATTCAACACTCAACATCAGAAAATATTCTAAGTCCAAACTGCAAACTTAGCTCAACGATCATAGACCCCAACTAGACTAACACTGTTCTCAGGGCTCAGCTCGACGATCTTAGATTCAGCTCGATGAACTTTATGCACAGAAGAAGAAAGTTATCAAGCAACGTTCAGAGGTCGACGATCTTGGATCTCAGCTCGACGAACAACCATTCTCAGCTCGATGAATTTTGGACTCAGGTCGAAGAATCTAATCATGGAAATTTCCCTCTTTGTCCTTATTACGTGGCAATAATTCCTAAGTAATTAGTGCTCTAATATTCTCTAAATATTACCGTTAGACAAGAGCATTAATTATGGTCTTCATCAGAATTGTTGACTGCCATTTTTATAATGGACAGTTGGGGAAACAAATCAATGCCAAAAATATTCCAAGGCCGTCGACATTTATTGTAGAAGGAATTTCAAAATTCAAATGGACATTAGCGTTGGAAATATAAAACAGAGATTATTATATCCTATGCATGGAATGAAATACAGAAAATAACATTCTGTGAGACATACAGAATTCTTGAGATTGAAATTCGATCAGTCAAGAATCAACATCAGCTAGACAAGAAGAAGAACAATTCTGAAGAAGAAAAACAACCATCCAAATCAAGTGTCTTCTTCTGCCATATTCTTAGGAACTCTCTGAAGGACAACAATACTGCATCTGTCAAAATACTTCCTGAAGTTCTTCTTGTCAAAATTGAAAGCTTGAAGGCCTATCACCCTGCAGAAAAGCTTCCATCATCCTTAACAAGCAACATCTCAGGGGGAGCTTTTGCTACCATCAAATCCACAAGTCTTCTTAGTTGTTTGAATTGAGAAAGAGAAGACACAATCATTCTCTCACCCCCCACTATAAAAAGGGTTGTCATTCCCTTCAAAAGTGATTCCTGGTTGCAAGTCTCCTGATCAAAAGACTTGAGGTTTGGTTGTTGAGCACCAGATAAAAAGCTCATTGGTGTTAGGCACCTGATCAAAATTCTTTGTGGATTCATACTTGGGTGGTAGAAGAGTTGACGTACCCAGGTTGGGGAACCACTATAAATTCTTGTGTCGTCTGGTTACCCCTTTTTCTTTTTGTTCTTGTTGTGGGTGTGTTATTTAGTTTTTCCTGTGATTTCATTTATTTCATTTGGTATTCTGTGATATAGTACCTGAGTTTAGGAGTACTTCTTATTGTTCAGAAAAAGTTTTAAATATACCCACATACTCTATTCACCCCCCTCTAGAGTATATCAGATCTAACCCTAACTTTCAAATCGCAAATTCAGTCTTTGTTGTCTACCGCTCCTGCGCAGCATACATTAGTGCAAGATTCTGCGATGAATTAAGCCGTACACATTACTCCTGCACCTTTGGTGCACCAGTGATTCTACCACTAGAGATTAATTTTATCTCGCATTTCCATCGATTGGGACCTCCCACTTACGACGGGAGAGCCAACTGTATGGTTTTGTATGATTGGGTCATCGCTATCGAGGAGATGTTCTTTAATTCGGGTTTTGCAGAACCCAAGAAGGTAATGATTGCAGCCTATCAGCTAAAAGGCCTGTCAAAGAGCTGGTGGATTTGGGAAAAGGAGAGTCTGAATCAACGATGCTCGTAGGAATATTTTAAGAAGATTCTACTTAAGAAGTTTCTACCCTCGGTCGTGTAGGACTGTCTGATGAATAATTTCTTGCATCTAAGCAGAGACAGCTCACGATAAGCGATTATGAGATTGAGTTTAGTAAGTTGAGCAGATTTGCTCCTGATATGGTAGCTTAAGAGGCGGGAAGGGTGAAACACTTCCTCGGAGGACTAAGAAGTGATGTCAAATAGTGGGCATGCGCTTATAGAGCTCAATGTTATGCTGGGTGAGTGGAAGCTGCTCTGAAAGTTAAGGCGATTTAAAATGTTAAGAATCGAGGTGTCAGAGTGCGGAAAGAGAAGAGGAAGGGTGATAAGGATGGAAGATCTAAGGCATTTTGATGTAGGCGTACACGTTTGGGCCGAAATATCATTACGGACGCACACGACTATCTCTTCACGAACTAATTCTACGCTCACACAATTGTTCCACGCCGCTTCACGCTATTACATTCATTCAATTTCACACTAGCGTACGGGTAGCCAAACCGTTTTGCAATCAAATAAGGGCGATAGGCCTGTATCCGATCGAGCTAAAAGGACCAATGTTGGATCCGGACGAGCGAAGATTGTACCCAAAGAGATCTACCGAAAATAATCACGAATTCGGAAAATGTAGATCTCTCCCAACAAAAGAAAACGAGGGTTCGCCAAACCCTTCACGAAAATTAAGTTAATCAAGAAAACAACGCAAAAACAATTAAAGCTAATCACGAAATTTTAAATGATTTCAAAATTTAATGCCAGAAATTCCACCACAGGATTATTTAAGGAAAGAAACACACAAAAGTGGAAAGTTCGTTACCCAACCGGAATGGATGATTCCGATTCACTCGGCGAGGGTCGTTCTTCAACGGCTCCACCGGAATTACGCCGATAGGAGTGAAATTCGTCCGCCTTCGTCACGTTATGCCGGAAATGGAAAGTCCCGTCGAAATCTTCTTAATATGGAAATAAATATCTTCAAGTATGGCAAGAGAGAGAAAATGTGGTGGATTAGAAATATTAATGGAAAGAGATATTCCCAATATGGAGAGTTAAGGGAATTTATGGTAGGTGATATTTTGGTTATGGTAAGTGGGGAAGAATATGGTATGATTTTAGAATGAGTTTGGAAGTATATCTTTTGGATTTAGGAAAGAATTTATGAGGGAGGGGGTCGGTTTTGTTTTTGCAGTGGAGGTGGAGGCTTGGCTTGGTGGAGGAGGAGGTGGCTCAGGTTGGCCCTAATGGTGGTGGTTCGGGTAGGAGGAAGGAGGAGGGTGGACGACTCTTGTTGGAGGGAAACGGAAGAGGTGGCGGCCTTGGGAGTTGTGGATGGTGGCTCGGGTAGGAGAGGAGTGGTGGCCGGGTTTGAGAAAGAAGGAGGAGGAAAGCCGAGATTTGAGAGAGGGGATGAGAGGTGGCCGGCGGCCAAGGAGAGGGAAGGAGGAGCAAGAGGAAGTTCGGCCAAGAGATGAGGAAGGAGGAAGCTTCAAAAGGTTAGGATTTCAAATTTTCTTTTCATTCAATCTCCTCCAAATAGAGGGGGGTACATGCCTATATATAGGCTACAACAACAACACTCCAACTGGCTACATGCAGCCCAAACATGAAAACATAAAAATAAAACACACACATACATCATGATTTTATATCATAACCATAATGCACATATTACATGAAGTAAAAGTGCAATTATTAAAAATAAAACACACAAAGCATGGATTAATAAAAAATAATAATTTATAACAATTATTATTAACTATTAATAAATTGGCTTGCGATCAGGATGCCTATTATGACGATGCTCTTCACGGTCATTTGTCAGTGTGCCGTCTTCAAGGTGTTGCACGCCGTAGTCTCCATCAATCCTCCCCCGCTCGAAAATACTCATCACCGATGAGTTGATTTGACTGCACCAGCGCGGGAGAGCTACAACCAAATGGGCTACCCCCAATCCAAACGGCCAATGGACATCGGAGACTGGACGATCACGCCAACGAAGCAGGTAGTGGCCAACATCGCCACAAGTAGAGGGGGGCACTTCAACCTGGAGTATCCTGTAATGCAAAAAGATGGTCTTGGGGAACCTTGGAAAAGCATTAGGCAATAAAGGAAGAAAAATTTCAACATCAACTACAAACGTACCTCCAGTGAAGACCGAAAAAGAAAGCGATCCAGGCACAATCTCACTACCCAACCCATAAGAGCACGAAGTGGAACCAAACGGACAGGAAAATAACTCAAGTGGTGGAAAAACATGCAGCATTAAATCAGAAACATTAAAAATAGGGGTATCACCCCAATCAGTGAAAAACCTCAAAAGTACTGCGCGTTCTACTAATGTCGTTAAATTCCTCAAATGGTCCAGCTCGCCAACTCGCCCACTTTCTATAGTGCCCGAAGGCAACCATTCAGGGACGAGACGCACCAAGTCAAAATCGCAAATTATACTGTAAGACGCTCTTTTTTGTAAGCTAGCAAGAATTTGAATAGATTGTTGTAACGTGGTTGGCGCTTCACTACAGTGCTTACATAAATAAAATTCATTGTGAGCATCATCATGCACAAACGTACTTAGTGCATTCGGTGGTAACGGAACGACATAAGGTGACACCAACGGAACTAAATCTGGTGGCGCTGGGGGAATCTCATCAGGAGGCATTACAAGCGGCCCTATCCTAAACGTATAATTCGATAAATGATTTTCTTTAAAATTCATGGAGGATAAAATTAGGATAAAGGAAATAGTCGCCACAGAAATAAAATCTAAAACATCCGAGGGTGTGACCAACGATGGACTCGTAGGGTAATAGGCCGTCAAAGGGGACATGCCCAAAGGAGGAGCTAAGTCCTTATTAACGTCGAAACACGGGTTTAACGTCCAAGAAAGATCACCCGATTGAAAGCCATTAAAGTCATGAAAATTCAAACAATGGATTCGTCCTTACAGAAAATTCGTCCGACATGTCTACCAATTCATTAGATATATCATGTAATTCAGAATTAGTGGTCGGGTCATAGGTCGGCAACAATAATACGAGATCTGGAGGCACTAACGGGACCTCATCTAGGGGTACTGGTAGAACGAACTCAGGGGGCACCGTAGAACTCCTGAAATCAATCGTACCACACTAATGTCCTAAATGATCAGTACGTCGAGTCAACGGGTCAGAGGGACGAGTCGGTAAAATCAAACCAGGTGTACAATCCAAAAAGTCGTCCAATAATGCAACTTCCTTGCTTACAATTTCTTCTGACAAACTATCCAAGTTATTTAATTTAGAATCAATTATAATCTCAGACAATGGTAGAATTGAGCCCGATAGACGCTTTAAATTAGGAACGTCAGATAAAGGTGTTTGCATCAAAGGAATATCGTTCGGGCTCATAGCACTAAAATCATCCAAACATAACTCGTTCACCAACGGTAAGTCTTCCCAATCAGTCGAAACGTCCAATATATCAGAATCATCAGAACAGTCCTCAAAATATCTCGATCTAAGAGGAACCAGCTCGAGTCCGAACAGATCATCTCCTAAGTCACTACTAAGTAAACACTCGTCATCAGGTAAAATGCCTATCGACTTAGGTGTAATCTTAGCAGGAGTAACTGTAGGCTCCAAAATGTCGTCGATGGGGAGTGGAGATGATTCCTCAGTGGTGGAATCCTCATCCAGGTCACTAGGGTAACCAATATCCTCATCGTCGCTATAATCGTCAGGGATAACAGCCTCGTCCTTAGTGACGGGCACACTCATAACCACAGCCTCAGTCTCAATCATGCTAATAGGAACACTCTCACCCCGCGGGCTCATGGCATTCCTAGCACTTACGTCTAACGACCTTGGGATAAAGGTCCTAAGTTTCTCTTTCCTCTCATAGGTAGGGGTACTCGTGCTTGATATAATCAGATCTTTGCGGGGCAAGGATCTAGCGTGAGGCTTATAGTCATTCCTACAATCAGGAAACTCAGAATGACAGTAGGTAGGATAATACTCATCCGTTAAGTAATTTTTCATAATCTGCCAACCTATACGTGGGTCGACGGAGGGCATTCCTAAACGTCTTTCCTCATTGAGCCAAAAAGTATGGGCTCGACCAAATAATTGCAGTCTCGCAACGGGAATCCTGTGGGGATCCACAATACAATATTGCTCAAAATAATGCTCCTTATCGTTCACCCAACATAGAAACACTCGCGGTCCACCTAGCCCATCATATGTCGGAGCAGGAATCCTAACTCGCCTAGAGGTGAGCGGTGTAAATTGATTAGCCTGTATTTGGCCAATCAACCCCTTAATCTCTTCCACTACCGGGCAATGGAAAGGCTTTCTAACTTTCAGGACGGAACCTAAAGGTTTCATTCGGGAAACGTGAACATCGTAGGCCATTTCAGAGGGAACCGGAGAGAACACTCAACCGGAACCGGTGCACATGCAAAGAAGAAAATAGCCTGCTCCTATTTATTTTTAAAGATAGATTTGTTCCCGCTAATATTTCAAAATAATATATAATATTTTTTTTGATATTCTTGTTGACAAAAATATGGAGATTATTAATTAATTTTCTTCTGATTTTTTTTATTGCGAAAAATAAAATTTAGCCAGCTATTGGCACACCACAAAGTTATTTTTTTGTTTTAATTTGGAGAAAAATTTGAAATTTGGAATTTGAAATTTGAAATTTGAAATTTTGAAATTTGAATTTTAAAATTTGAAATTCGAAATTTGAAATTTGAATTTTAAATTTTGAAATTTGAAATTGAAATTGAAATTCGAAATTTGAAATTTGAAATTTGAAATTGGAAATTTGAAATTGGAAATTTGAAATTTGAATTTTGAATTTTAAATTTTGAAATTTGAAATTGAAATTCGAAATTTGAAATTCTGAAATTTGAAATTTGAAATTTGAAATTTTAATTTTGAATTTTGAAATTCGAAATTCGAAAATTGAAATTTTAATTTTGAATTTTGAATTTTGAAATTTGAAATTTGAAATTTCGAAATTTGAAATTTTAGATTTGAAATTTTAAATTTTAAATTTTAAATTTGAATTTTAAATTTTTTGAGGGGGAGGAGTGCCAATTAGGAAATTGACGAGAACCTCCCTCTGATACCAAATTGATGTAGGCGTACACGTTTGGGCCGAAATATCATTACGGACGCACACGACTATCTCTTCACGAACTAATTCTACGCTCACACAATTGTTCCACGCCGCTTCACGCTATTACATTCATTCAATTTCACACTAGCGTACGGGTAGCCAAACTGTTTTGCAATCAAATAAGGGCGATAGGCCTGTATCGGATCGAGCTAAAAGGACCAATGTTGGATCCGGACGAGCGAAGATTGTACCCAAAGAGATCTACCGAAAATAATCACGAATTCGGAAAAGGTAGATCTCTCCCAACAAAAGAAAACAAGGGTTCGCCAAACCCTTCACGAAAATTAAGTTAATCAAGAAAACAACGCAAAAACAATTAAAGCTAATCACGAAATTTTAAATGATTTCCAAATTTAATGCCAGAAATTCCACCACAGGATTATTTAAGGAAAGAAACACACAAAAGTGGAAAGGTTCGTTACCCAACCGGAATGGATGATTCCGATTCACTCGGCGAGGATCGTTCTTCAACGGCTCTACCGGAATCACGCCGATAGGAGTGAAATTCGTCCGCCTTCGTCGCGTTATGCCGGAAATGGAAAGTCCCATCGAAATCTTCTTAATATGGAAATAAATATCTTCAAGTATGGCAAGAGAGAGAAAATGTGGTGGATTAGAAATATTAATGGAAAGAGATATTCACAATATGGAGAGTTAAGGGAATTTATGGTAGGTGATATTTTGGTTATGGTAAGTGGGGAAGAATATGGTATGATTTTAGAATGAGTTTGGAAGTATATCTTTTGGATTTAGGAAAGAATTTATGAGGGAGGGGGTCGGTTTTGTTTTTGTAGTGGAGGTGGCAGCTTGGCTTGGTGGAGGAGGAGGTGGCTCGGGATGGCCCTAATGGTGGTGGTTCGGGTAGGAGGGAGGAGGAGGGTGGACGACTCTTGTTGGAGGGAAACGGAAGAGGTGGCAGCCTTGGGAGTTGTCGATGGTGGCTCGGGTAGGAGAGGAGTGGTGGCCGGGTTTGAGAAAGAAGGAGGAGGAAAGCCGAGATTTGAGAGAGGGGATGAGAGGTGGCCGGCGGCCAAGGAGAGGGAAGGAGGAGCAAGAGGAAGTTCGGCCAAGAGATGAGGAAGGAGGAAGCTTCAAAAGGTTAGGATTTCAAATTTTCTTTTCATTCAATCTCCTCCAAATAGAGGGGGGTACATGCCTATATATAGGCTACAACAACAACACTCCAACTGGCTACATGCAGCCCAAACATGAAAACATAAAAATAAAACACACACATAGATCATGATTTTATATCATAACCATAATGCACATATTACATGAAATAAAAGTGCAATTATTAAAAATAAAACACACAAAGCATGGATTTGTTGGAACACCCTATTACTAATTTGGGTAAGGATCACTATGCTTGTCTTAGGATCCTAGTTGACCTAGTTGTATAGTTGAGAAGGTCAACATTAGAATGAGTCTAGGGTCTAGAACTTAGTTTTGAAGCTGCCCCCAAGTCCACTCCAAGATCAAGGATGAAGAGCTAAGTCTAAGGCAATTTTCGTCGAGCTCTGGTCGACGAATCGTCGAACTCAGTTCGACGCCCTCTGAGCTCAACTTCAACATATCGTCGAACTCCGGTCGACGATCTTCGAGCTCAGATCGACTATCTGCTTTTAGCCAGTTTCTGCTTAGTCGTCGAACTCCCCTCGACTATCGTCTAGCTCAGTTCGACGATGCCTCCTTCAGCTGTTTCTCAGGTCGCTGAGCTCAGTTCGACGATCTTTGAGCTCAGTTCGACGTTTTCTGTCTGCTTATCTCAGTTCATCTCTGAGCTCAGCTCGACGATCGTAGAGCTCAGATCGACGTTTTCTTTGGAGAGATCGACGTCTTCAAGATTTCAAATGCTGCTGATTCTTTGGAATGTTTTTGAATATTATCAGCATTTATGACAGAAGATCTCCCAGCCGTTTGGAGCAAGTTTCAAGGTATCATTCAGAGAATGTTTGCTGGACTTTCCTCTAAAAGACAAGACCATTTATGGAAAACATTTATGACTGACCAACGGCTATTTTTTTTGGACAAGAGAATCTTAGAAATTATTATTCATCTCTTCTGCCTCTCAGCTTGAACACATACACAGATTGACAAGAAGAGTGAACACAGAATAGAGAATACTGATAGCAGAAGAATATCAGAACTGCAACTTCAAAATTCTTCTTACTGACTGAAAAGTGTTCACAATCTCATCATCTCCAGACATCTCATCACAATCTTTTGCTGGAGATCAAAGTTCTGAAGACCTATCACCCTTCTGCAAAGCTTCTCTGCCTGAACCTCTCTACATCTCAGGGGGAGCTTTGACATCTTCAATCCACTTGTGCTTCTCTCATTTGACTGAGAACAGAGAAGACAACTTCAACTTTCATTTTTTTCTTTTCCTGCTGTAAAAGGGTTCTTGAACTTCCTTCAAAAGTTCTGTCTGGTTCTGAGAGCCTTGTCAAAACTCAGTGGTGGCAAGACACCTTATCAAAAAATCTAGCTTTGGTTTTTGAGCACCTTATCAAAAGCTCATTGGTGTCAGGACACCTGATCAACTCAGTCCTGAGTGGATTCCTACCAAGGGTGGTAGAAGAGTGGATGTACCCAGTTTTGGGGAACCACTATATTTCCTTGTGTCTTCTGGTTTTGCTTGTGTGATTTGTCTGCTGTGTGCTTTGTCCTTTTCCTTTCAGTTTTTAAGTTTCTGTTAGCACTCTACACTATAGCTTAAATAGAATTTTAATTTGTGCTATTTTAATAATTCAAAAATTATTTTAACTAAACTCTATTCACCCCCCCTCTAGAGTTGAGATAGATCTTACCCTCACTTTCAATTGGTATCAGAGGGAGGTTGGTTGCTCATACTGGTTAACACCTGAACCAAAAGATCCCTGATAAGATCAATCTCTGTAGAGGATTATTTTCTATACATCTATTTATTTATTTAAAGACATGGCACAGAACAAAGATTATGCAAGCACCAGACCACCAGTGTGCAACCTTTCCAAGTTTGCACTCTGGAAGGCAAGGATTAGATTATATATGAATTCTATTGATGAGGATATCTTTAATTCTGTCTTGACAGTGTGTCCAACTCCACCAGCAAGCTCAAGTACAAGTGCTGTTCCACCTCCTTCTGGAACAGATGCAGATATAAAGAAGTGGAAGATTGCAGATGCTAAGGCTATGAACATCTTAGCCCAAACTATGTCTGATGACATTTTTCAAAAGGTAGCTGAATGCAACTCAGCCAAAGAAACCTGGGACAAACTCTCTGAAATTGTCTCAGGATCTGCTGATGAAAGAAAGGATAGAAGGTCTCATCTGATAAGTCAATATGAGAACTTCAAGAAAGGAGAAGGTGAATCAGTGGCTGACATGTACAACAGACTAAGTTTAATTGTCAATGAGCTAAAGACTTTGGACAAGGAAATTTCTTTAACTGAACTAAATGATAAAATCCTGATGTGCTTTCCCAGCACCTGGGATTCAAGAATCTGGCCAATCAAAGATGCCAGAAGTCTGAATGAGATTACCACTGAAGCTCTCCTGGGCAAGCTCAAATCCTATGAGCTGCTCATTAAAAATAGAGAAGAAGAACAGAAGGCTGCCTCTCCAGCCACAAGGAAAGAGAAGACCATAGCCTTCAGAGCTGCAGAAGAGGAGCCTGAAGAAAAAGCTACAGGAAATGATGAGCTAATAAGTCTTCTGGCCAAAAGATTCTATAAGATGGCCAGAAAAGATTTCAGAAAGAGGCCATACAAAGGACATGACAAGCCAAGGTATGATAAGTCAAATAATAATAATAAAGAAATCATTTGCTTTGGCTGCAGGAAACCAGGGCACATTGTACCTGACTGTCCAGAAAACAAGAATAAGGACAAGAAGGAAAGAAGAGAAAGAAGAAAAGAAAAGGACTACAAGAAGAACAGCTCAGACAAAGCATCCTCCAGCAAAAACAAACATACAAGGAAGGGCTTTGTTGCTGAGACATGGAGTGAGACTGAAGAGGAATCTGAAGCCTCATCCAGTTCCAGTGATGATGAGGATGATGCAGATGAAAAGGAGTTCTGCATGATGGCTATCAATGCATCACAACAAAACTCTGATGAAGAATCAGAATCAGATTCAGACACTCACCCAGATGAAGATCAGGTAATCAATTCTTTTGATTTTCATTCTGAAGATTTCAAAAGTGAATTTAAGACACTATGCCTAGACCTATTAAAATCTGAGAAGGAGATAATATCTCTCAGGAATCAACTGTCTGAGCATAGTATCCTAAACTCAAAGAACCTCAAGCTCTCTGAGGAGTTAGAATGCTGTAGGGAGGAGATAGCCTCACTGAAAAGTGAACTATCAAAGGCCAAAAAGTTTGAAGAATCTCTAAATGGGAGAAGTATCAGACTTATGGACATCACAAGCACAGTGAACTCTAGATTCAATAGTACACTGGGTTTGGGTGCCTCCCCCAGCCAACCTATAGTGTTAACAACTCCAATCAAATTTGTCTCTGACAAAGGAAAGGGAGTAGTAGAGGTGGCTAGGAAGAATGCAGACCTGCCAGAGAAAATTTCAGTTCAACAAAATGCGTCGAGCAGAGCTCGACGATCGTCGAAGAGAGCTCGACGATCTAAGCACAGATCGTCGACCTCAGATCGACGACACCCAAACTCTGAACTCAAGCACTATCGATCTTCGAACAGAGATCGACGATCTGACCCAAGATCGTCGACCTCAGATCGACGATCGTCGAACAGAGTTCAGAATTGTGAACACATTTTCAATGGCTCAGTCAAATTCAATCCTAGAAGTTGCACATCCCATGGACTCAACCCCTATACTGAGTGGATAGTAACTCCTAGGAGATACCATCCTGAAGGCTATAAGAGTCAACCTGGGATGTCCTTTATTTCAGAATTTAAAGGTTATCAACCTAGGCCCAAGGTTAACTGGGTCAAAAACAAATAAGCTGTTTGTGTGCAGGTGAAGACCTATCCAGCATCAAACCATCAATGGTATCTGGATAGTGGGTGCTCAAAGCACATGACAGGGGACAAGGACAATTTCACTTCCTTCAAAGCCAAGCTTGGACCCAAAGTAATTTTTGGAGACTCAAGCTTTGGAACTACAAAAGGATATGGTGCAGTCCAAATTGGCTCAGTCACCTTCAAAAGGGTGGCATATGTTGAAGGACTCAAGCACAACCTGATAAGTATCAGTCAATTGTGTGATGAAGGATATCAAGTAACCTTCAACAAAGCCATATGCAAAGTCCAGTCAGTGGACAACACAACTGTGTTGACAGGTAACAGAAGAGGTAACATTTACTTAGTGAATTTTCTTTCACCTGTAGTAGATATCTGCCTGTTTAACTCCATTTCAAAACCAAACAATTTGTGGCATAAAAGACTAGGACACATTAACCTTAGAACCATTGCTAGGCTATCCAAAGACAACCTTGTTAGAGGACTACCTTCTGGTCCCTACAAGAAGGAAGAACTTTGCAAGGCATGTCAATTAGGCAAGCAAACTAAAAATAGCTTTAAGTCACTTAATAAGAGTGATTCACCTAGGATTTTGTATTTGTTGCACATGGATCTCTTTGGACCCATATCTGTACAAAGCCTAGGAGGGAAGTCCTATACTTTAGTGGTTGTAGATGACTTCTCAAGATTCACTTGGGTATTCTTTCTGAGGAAGAAGTCTGATAACTTCAAGTGTTTGACAGATTTTCTCAAATGCATTCAGATTGAGTTCAACACTCACATTGCCCTGATCAGAAGTGATCATGGGACAGAGTTTGATTCTCTTCTCATGCAAGAGTTCTGTCAAAGTGAAGGGATCAGGCACACTTTCTCAGCTCCTAGAACTCCTCAACAAAATGGGGTAGCTGAAAGGAAAAATAGAACCCTAATTGAATCTGCGACTACATTGTTGTCAGATGCTCACCTACCTCTATCCTTTTGGGCTGAGGCAGTGAACACCTCCAACTATGTGTTGAACAGAAGCCTGATACATAAACTGAAGGGCAAGACTCCCTATGAATTGCTCAAAGGGAAGAAACCTAAAGTAAACTATTTTAAAGTTTTTGGTTGTATTTGTTATATTCATAATAATGACAAGAAATATCTAGCAAAATTCCAAGCTAAAGCTGATGAAGGAGTGTTTCTGGGATACTCCATGATCAGCAAGGCTTATAGGGTTTATAACAAATCATCTTGCAAAATTGAAGAATCTGTTCATATTATTTTTGATGAAGCTAACATGTCTTTCAAGGAGAAGAATGCTTCTACCATAGAACCTTTGCAGGTACAATCTTTAGCTGAAGACTTGAACAAACTGCAAGTTACTGAAAAGAATGACAGCAGTGATGATGAAGAAGAAGTTCAACATCTAAAAGAAAATCACCTTGAAGAACCTGTTGTTGTTCCACTAGAGGAAACAACAACACAGGCTAGTGAACAATCAACACCTCCTGTTGATTTAGTAACAATAAGAGATCATCCAACTTCCCAAGTTATTGGAGACATCTCAGCTGGTGTGCAGACCAGAAATCAGGTCAACCAGAACCTAATGCACACTTGCTTCCTATCTCAAATTGAGCCTCAATCCATTCAAGATGCAGAGCAAGATCCACACTGGATCATTGCAATGCAAGAGGAGTTGCATCAATTTGACAGGAACAAGGTTTGGAAACTAGTACCTAAGCCAAAGGATCATCCCATTGTTGGAACAAAGTGGGTATTCAGGAACAAGCTGGATGATCAAGGAGTTATAGTCAGAAACAAGGCAAGGCTAGTTGCTCAAGGGTACTCTCAACAAGAAGGAATAGACTATGACCAGACCTTTGCACCAGTTGCAAGGTTAGAGGCCATCAGAATATTTCTAGCTTATGCTGCTCACAAAGGCTTCAAGGTCTACCAGATGGATGTGAAGAGTGCTTTTCTCAATGGGGACATCAAAGAGGAAGTCTATGTTAGACAACCTCCAGGTTTTATCTCTCTAACTCACCCTGATTATGTTTTCAAATTGCATAAAGCATTATATGGTCTCAAGCAAGCTCCTAGAGCATGGTATGAGACCCTAGCATGCTTTCTTCTGGAAAATGATTTTACTAGGGGGAGAGTAGACCAAACTCTTTTTATTAGAACCCATAAGTCCCATACCCTACTAGTGCAAATTTATGTGGATGATATTATATTTGGCTCCACTGATTCAAACCTGTGCAAAAAGTTTTCCAAGCTTATGCATTCTAAGTTTGAAATGAGTAGCATGGGTGAGCTGTCCTTCTTCTTAGGACTGCAAGTCAAGCAACATGCTGAAGGCATATTTATTTCTCAAACCAAGTATGCAAAAGAATTGGTTAAGAAATTTGGTATGTCTGATGCATCAAGTATGAAAACACCCATGCCCTCAAATGCTGTAATAGATGCTGATGAACATGGGAAACCTGTTGATCAGACAACATATAGAGCAATCATTGGCTCTTTATTGTACCTTACAGCCAGTAGGCCTGATATAATGTTTGCCACATGTCTTTGTGCTAGATTCCAAGTTAGCCCTAGAGAGTCACACTTAATCTTAGTTAAGAGGATTCTTAGGTATGTTAAAAGTTGTCCAAATCTAGGACTCTGGTATCCAAAAGATTCAGTATTTGACTTAACTGGATTCTCAGATGCTGATTATGCTGGATGCAGAATAGACAGGAAAAGCACCAGTGGAACATGCCAGTTCCTTGGTGACAGACTTGTCTCCTGGTTTTGTAAGAAGCAAACATCTGTGTCAACTTCAACTGCTGAAGCTGAGTATATGGCTGCAGGCAGTTGCTGCTCACAAATATTGTGGATACAAAATCAGCTTCTAGACTATGGCTACAACCTAGAGAAGTCAAAAATTTTCTGTGATAATACTAGTGCTATTTCTATAGCCCAAAATCCAGTCCTCCATAGTAGGACAAAACACATAGAAATTAGGCATCATTTCCTAAGGGATAATGTAGAGAAGAACAAAATTGAACTTCAATATATTCCTACTGATTTGCAAAGGGGAGATATTTTCACCAAGCCCTTGGATGAAAAGAAACACAGGTTCTTCCTAAATCAGTTAGGCATGATAGATGGAGGAAGTCTTAATTAAAATCCAAGATTTTGAAAAGCTAAAACAGATCAAGACTAGGCTAAAAAATTCTGTCTTTTGAATGAGTTTTAGACTCTGAACTGTGCTCGACGTTTTCTCAAAAATCGTCGACCGGAGTTCGACGATATTCCTATCGTCGATCTGAGTTCAGAGCCTTCGCTAGATCTAGAAGTTTTCTTCTTCTGTTCAGAGGCCGTCGAGCTGAGCTCGACGTTTTTCAACATCGTCGAATGAAGATCGCCGATTTTGAAGACTCTTCAGATTCCCTCTGTAGCCTAAATCGTCGAGCTTAGATCGACGCTTCGTCGAGCTGAGCTCCACGATTTTCTTTTTCGCCGTCGAACCCTAATATAAAATCATCTTTCAGCCGTCGTTCTCCTTTTTACGCTTTCATACTCTGCAACTTTCTTCCTTTTCCCTCCAAATTTTCTACGCTTGGTCGTTTTTGGTTTTCTGTTGCAGGTTCATATGGCTGATTCGAGGGCTGCGATTGCCAAGATGAAATTCGACACCGGTTTCGACATAGACATAAACTCATTTGATGGAAGCGACCAGCGCTTCAAGGATGTTCTGAATCTATTCAGAGAACAACAGCTAACTCAGATAATGACTATCCGAATGAAGATAGCAGCAGAGGAGATTAAGGAATGGTGTTATACCGCAGCAGATGAGTCTGAGAATACTGTTGTCGGCACCATTAAGGGGACCCAGGTAATTCTATCCCCGGCTTTATTAACTGAAGTCTTTCAACTCAGTACTGGAGAAGACTCCATTGATCTGTCTGGAGAGGAGTATGCCTCCATGTTAGATAGGATGGGTCATAATGTGCTTAACCCTAATAAGCTGCTGAAAAAGAATCTGGCTATAGAATTCCAGTTCCTGGCTGATGTAGTAGGGAAGGTGCTGTTGGCCAAGCACTCGGCTCATGACACAATTTCCAGGTATCAGTTCTGCCTGATGGGAGCCTTACTGGATAAGAAACACCTCGACTGGGGCTCCATCTTCTTCACCCTGATTAAGAAGAAGATAAGCAAGTCTGCAGTCAGTTTTGGAAGAATCTTGGGGGTCTTTCTGCACTCAAGGTGCCCTGACCTTTTGACCTCTTCTGGGATGTTCATCAATGCATCCAAGAGGCTCTCCTGTGCCCTCTTCAGTAAATGGGACAGGCAGATAATCAACCCCTCCAGGGCTGCTGCAACACTTCTATCAGGCACAAGGACCAACCTGGTCACTCCTCTAGTAGAAGAGCTGCCTGCTTCTTCTTCTCCCCAAGCCATATCTACCCAAGCCATCACCTCCTCACTTTCAATTGCCATCACCTCCTCACCACCAGTCTCCACCATTATTATCTCATCTCCCATTACCATTTCCTCACCAATGTCATCCCCTATTACCATCTCTTCACCAGCCTCATCTCCTCCAGCATCTACCTCTGAGGTATTCCTCCCTCTCTTCTCTTACCAAACCCTTACCTCTCCATCCTACTCTCTTTTAGAGGATTCCTTCTTGGATGACTCTCCCTCTTCTCCTCCTGAGACATCTTCCCTCCAACAAATGCTTCATGACATTCTCTCTCAACCCTCCTTCACACCCTCTCTTACTTCCCCTATCTTCTCCTCAACCTTCTCTATCCCCACTATTCCTTTTTCTGAACCCTCCATCCCTACTCCTCCTATCTCCACCTTTTCAGCTTCATCCACCATCCCTCCATCCTCCTTGGCTACTACCTCTGCTCAAGCCTCTCTTGGGCATGTAGATGTTTCTAGCCTGGCTGACAGGATCTATGAGTTGCTAGCTCCCAAGCTGGTATCTCTGCTGGAGTCTTCCCTGACTCCACTCCTGAAGAAAGTCCAGGAGCTGTCCTCCAAGCTTGATTCTCTTTCCTCCTCCCAGGCAATCCCTTCTACTGGGTGCCTTGGTTCACCTCTCTCTGAACCAAGGCAGGGGGAGATGCCTTATGAAGAAGTGATTGTGCCAGCTCCAGCTCCAGCTTCTACTCTCTCAGCAAGCTCAGGATGTGCTTTTGCACTTAATCTGCAGAGGTTGCTATCCAGATTTGATACAGCCTATCTAAGCTGTCTGCCTCCAATTACTGCTGAAGATCTGTCCAAGGCCATTGTGCCTGTACCTGTCTGTAATCCCAGCCAGATTGTTTCCTATATCAAGTCATGGAAGGCTGTGGATGTACCTGATGCTGCTACTAAGGCCACTGTGCCTCCTTTTGTTAATACTGCTGCTGCTGATATAGAAATGATTCCAGCACCTAATGCTGAGGAAATTGTTGTTGAAACTGATGCTGCTGACTCTGCTATCCTGCTGCTCTTGCTCTTGCTCCTGCTCCTGCTCCTGCTGCTGCTGCAAAGCTCAAAGCTCAAGAAGAATATCTAAGAAGAATTGATGCTTTATATGATCAACCTCAGAGTTCTGAAAGTGATCAGTACAGAACTGATTCTGATGATTCTGCCAGCACAATTGCCAAAAAGAGAAAAGCCAGAAGTAAAGCAATGATGTCAGTTCCTCCTGCAATAGCTAAAGACTCCAATGACATTCCATATTATATTCTGCATGACTGCCCCATCACTAAACCATGGATGCAATTTTCCAAGAACCAACTAAAGGCCATGAAAAAGAGAAGAAAGCTTGACAAATATGAAAAAGGATCATCTCAACATCAGCCTCCTCCTCCTCCTCCTCCAGACTCT
Organism: Platanthera zijinensis; assembly: GCA_039513925.1. Classification (NCBI taxonomy): domain Eukaryota; kingdom Viridiplantae; phylum Streptophyta; class Magnoliopsida; order Asparagales; family Orchidaceae; genus Platanthera; species Platanthera zijinensis. The sequence goes on from CM077084.1 coordinate 126,376,609, forward strand.
GGATCAGGCTCAGCTCCTCAAGCTCCAGCTCCTAGACAAAGTTCCTCTCAATCCTATTCTAAGTATTACCAAAAGGGACAACATCAAAGAGGATATCAACCCAGAAGGGGTAGTTACAGAGGAAATCAAAGAGGACAGAGACCCTATCAAAGGAAAGGACAAGGCCATTCTGACTCTACTTCAGGCCCTTACCCTTACAAACTGAAGGACACAGTTGCTCCAAGGACCTCTCCTGCTCCTGAATCTCTCAACAAATATGAACCTGCTGTTCTATATGAGGATCCTGAGAACAATCCTGTGGCCTGGACTGCTAGGATGAAAGAGTTGGCTGCTCTTGATCAGATTAAGAAGGCTAGAGAACAAGGCAAAGAAATATCCAACATTACAACCTTATCAGAACAAAGAAAGAAAGAACTGGAAAAGTATGCTTCAAAGAAATTTTTCAATCCAGAAGAGTACATGAAGCTGCACCCAGAGGCTGTAGTTCCAAGGCCAAGATCTCAAACCTCTCTAGGTGCAGAAGATGACAGAAGGTCCAAGAAAGAAGCCCTAAACCCTAACAGAGAAATTTTATTTAAAAAGGGAACTGAAAAGAAGTGATTTGTGTAAGCAAACATATCATCCACCTTTGGATATCTGCTCTATTTATCTGTGATATGCATTGCTGTTTCTCTGCATTTTGTATTTAACTTCTGTATTATTGAATGCTCTTTATGATTATCTGTAAATAGTAATCCTAACCCAAATAGGGGGAGATTGTTGGAACACCCTATTACTAATTTGGGTAAGGATCACTATGCTTGTCTTAGGATCCTAGTTGACCTAGTTGTATAGTTGAGAAGGTCAACATTAGAATGAGTCTAGGGTCTAGAACTTAGTTTTGAAGCTGCCCCCAAGTCCACTCCAAGATCAAGGATGAAGAGCTAAGTCTAAGGCAATTTTCGTCGAGCTCTGGTCGACGAATCGTCGAACTCAGTTCGACGCCCTCTGAGCTCAACTTCAACATATCGTCGAACTCCGGTCGACGATCTTCGAGCTCAGATCGACTATCTGCTTTTAGCCAGTTTCTGCTTAGTCGTCGAACTCCCCTCGACTATCGTCTAGCTCAGTTCGACGATGCCTCCTTCAGCTGTTTCTCAGGTCGCTGAGCTCAGTTCGACGATCTTTGAGCTCAGTTCGACGTTTTCTGTCTGCTTATCTCAGTTCATCTCTGAGCTCAGCTCGACGATCGTAGAGCTCAGATCGACGTTTTCTTTGGAGAGATCGACGTCTTCAAGATTTCAAATGCTGCTGATTCTTTGGAATGTTTTTGAATATTATCAGCATTTATGACAGAAGATCTCCCAGCCGTTTGGAGCAAGTTTCAAGGTATCATTCAGAGAATGTTTGCTGGACTTTCCTCTAAAAGACAAGACCATTTATGGAAAACATTTATGACTGACCAACGGCTATTTTTTTGGACAAGAGAATCTTAGAAATTATTATTCATCTCTTCTGCCTCTCAGCTTGAACACATACACAGATTGACAAGAAGAGTGAACACAGAATAGAGAATACTGATAGCAGAAGAATATCAGAACTGCAACTTCAAAATTCTTCTTACTGACTGAAAAGTGTTCACAATCTCATCATCTCCAGACATCTCATCACAATCTTTTGCTGGAGATCAAAGTTCTGAAGACCTATCACCCTTCTGCAAAGCTTCTCTGCCTGAACCTCTCTACATCTCAGGGGGAGCTTTGACATCTTCAATCCACTTGTGCTTCTCTCATTTGACTGAGAACAGAGAAGACAACTTCAACTTTCATTTTTTCTTTTCCTGCTGTAAAAGGGTTCTTGAACTCCCTTCAAAAGTTCTGTCTGGTTCTGAGAGCCTTGTCAAAACTCAGTGGTGGCAAGACACCTTATCAAAAAATCTAGCTTTGGTTTTTGAGCACCTTATCAAAAGCTCATTGGTGTCAGGACACCTGATCAACTCAGTCCTGAGTGGATTCCTACCAAGGGTGGTAGAAGAGTGGATGTACCCAGTTTTGGGGAACCACTATATTTCCTTGTGTCTTCTGGTTTTGCTTGTGTGATTTGTCTGCTGTGTGCTTTGTCCTTTTCCTTTCAGTTTTTAAGTTTCTGTTAGCACTCTACACTATAGCTTAAATAGAATTTTAATTTGTGCTATTTTAATAATTCAAAAATTATTTTAACTAAACTCTATTCACCCCCCCTCTAGAGTTGAGATAGATCTTACCCTCACTTTCAGGATTAATAATTAATAATAATTTGATAACAATTATTATTAACTATTAATAAATTGGCTTGCGATCAGGACGCCTATTATGACGATGCTCTTCACGGTCATTTGTCAGTGCGCCGTCTTCAATGTGTTGCACGTCGTAGTCTCCTTCACATTTGTCCCTTCTTCAAAGAGGAAAAGTGGAGAAGTTTGTAGCTTTTGTTGTCGATCTAGCCACCCTTACAAAATGTATTACAAAAGGACTACCACTTTGAAGCAGTAACAGGTGCTCGCCATCCAAGGTGCACCCAAAGGACATCTGGTGTGCACATTTTGTACAAAGAAGGGATATGACATGAGTCGTTGCTGGTCGAGGGATAAGGCTTGCTTCAAGTGCAGGCAGAAGGGACATCTGAAGTCTTCATGCCCACAGGCTCAGTCGCCACTGCAGCCTTCCCCACTTCGGACTCTGCCGCCACCACTAAACTAGGATAGAGGGAAAGGAAAGCTGAATGTGGTAAATAGGGTGGAAACTCAGACCTCTACCCAAGTGATATAAGGTTAGATTCTAGTTTAACTTTTACTCTCCATTGTTTACCCTAGTTTTCGATCGTTTAGTTATGAATGCTACAGTTTTAGGGGAGTTTAAGGTGAAAAATAAGTGGGTGCCTGTTCTTTTCGATTGGGATGCCACCCATTCCTTTGTGGCGCGGAGTTTCGTAGATAAATATTGTTTGAACGTGGATCGATTAGGAGATTTCTTCAACGTCAAGCTTCCCTCCGGAGATCTAGTATTATCAAGTCAAGGATTTCAGAGATGCCCTGTTTGTCTAGGTGATTTCCTAGCCTTAGCGGAACTGATAGTGTTGGATCTTGTAGATTTCGACATGATTTTGTGCATGGACTGGTTGTCCAAGTATGATGCAACATCCAGTGCAAGGAAAAGCAAATGGACTTCAAAATGGATAATGGCCAACCTATGAGTGTCTTTGTATTTCAGGACAAGGGTTCCCTCGTAATTTTTGCGGTATATTCTTATCGAGCTCTAGAGTATGCTTGTGAGGTGTATCTTGTTTCGATTTCTACTTTAGAAACAGCTTTTGTTACACCACATCTTTAGGATATCTCGATGGTGCAAAAGTTTCTAGATGTCTTTACTGATAGTCTTCCAGGACTTCCTCCTGAGAGAGAGGTGGAGTTTGTGATAGACCTTGAGCCAGGTAATATCCCTATTGCTAAGGCACTGTACCATATGGCTCCGCGTGAGTTAGAAGAGTTGCGCACATAGCTGAATTATTTGCAGCGGTGTGGTTTTATTAGGCCGAGTTTTTCTCCGTGGGGTGCCCCTATTTTGTTCGTAAAGAAGAAAGACGGTTCCATGAGACTCTGCATAGATTATCGAGAGTTTAATAAGGTAACCATCAAGAACAAATATTCGTTGCCTCGGATTGATGATCTATTTTATCAGTTGTGGGGATGCACTGTCTTTTTGAAGATTGATCTTCGTTCAGGCTACAAACAGTTGAGGGTCCGTGAGGCTAATATACCACGAACGGATTTTCGTTCCCAGCATGGGAATTTTTATTTCTTGATGATGTCCTTTGGTTTAACAAATGCACCTGATGGCCGCGGAACAAAGACCTACTGTGGTTGGTTCGAAATGGTCAGATTCCGCGGGCCGGTTAGAAGATCGAGTTTTCTAACGAAAGGAGGCAAGCGCACCTATCGCAAGTAGTACTCGGTATTCGGGAAAATACCGAGGTCGTATTAATCTCGGGGACGCGTTGATTATATCTACTCTTCCAGGAACACTATTATCTTACTAACAGTAAGGTGGGATTTTTTAGTTTAATTAAAACGGAAAGAAAGAAAACGGAATTTTGCTAAATTAGTTCGATGACGGGTTAACGCTCGGCATCGAATCGGATTAAGACTAAAATAATTCTTAACAATTATTAAACTTTGTTTTTAATTTAATAAAAGGCACTTGGCCGTGGAGCTTCCAAAAATATGAGCACACTTATCTCTAGGAATATTGCTCACCTAAACATTAAGACTATTCGACCGATCGTTAGACCGACGAAGGATTCCTCTTAATGCTCGCTTTACGCTAAGAACCCCGCTATTGGGTGGGGAACCCAATCCGGCAGAACTACGATTCTCCTCTTTTGAGGGGGCGTACGCAGTTCTCTTTACCCAAGGGGGATCGGTCCTTACGTGCAGCCTCTCGGCGTCGCGTATGGATAACGGAATAGAGCCCACACATCGATTATGTGGTCCTATGCGTCGTTAACCCGGGGTAAAACTTAAGTCCTTAAATTAAAATAAAAATAAAGTTCTTTAATTATTTCAAATCATTTTATTTGTCCCAATGCTCTTCGATGCCGAAGGCTAAAAGAGATTAGCCACTCATCGGTATGGGGACGGCTTTATGTTTTTAAGTGAAGCGTGAGTGTTAAACTAAGCACTGAACAATTATAAGAGAAAACACAAAAAATAGGACAATTAGATAAATTGAACGCTAATTGATGCAGGCACTCACGCACACTTCAAAACCATAAAGAAAGTTAAATAAAGCAGACCCTACTCAAATGAGTAGGCGAAAATAAATGCACACACGCACACACTCTTCTTAATTGAAGAAAGCGATAAATAAAGCGGTAAAATTATCTCCTACACGCACGCACTCTACATAATTGAGAAAGCGATAAAATTGCAAGTCCCGGCTCAAATGAGTGGGCGGGAGTAAATCTATCTCATACACGCACGCACACTACTTGAAATTAAAACACACACACACACTCTACAGAAATGAAAACACACGCACCCACACAAAGTTTTCCTACTCAAGTGAGTAGGAAGAAAATGAAAGCAGTAAAAAGACAAGTCCCACTCAAACGAGTGGGCGGGAAATGAAAGCAAGGCGCCATTTAACTCTTAACGAGTAGGCGGAAATAAATGCATACGCACACACGCACTCTACAGAAGTGAAATAAAGCAGTAAAACCTAACTCATACACACACACACACTTGCAAAAATGAGAAAAACAAAGAGCTCAGAAAATTAAAACGACTGCATTTCTACCGCTAGAATGCGGTAGAAATGCATAAAAAGTGAAAATAAAAATTAACCGGAGCAAAAAGTTTTGCAAATAAACGCAAAATGGAAGTACTCGAAAAATTAATACAACTGCATTTCTACCGCTAGAATGCGTTAGAAATGCATAAAAAGATGAAATAAAAATTAACCGGACTAAAAAGTTTTGAAATTAAAAAGTTAGAATGAAGTGAGCGAAAAATTATAATGACTATATTTTCATTCTTATATTTTTATAAAAACTCCTAAAAAGTGAAAATAAAACAAAAAGGACAAAAAGTTTTACAATCCTAAAGAGCCTAAGTTAAAGAAAAATGAAAATAACACTTTTAGATGAGTTTTTATAAAGCCTTATGAATGAAAAAATAGGAAAAAGGAGAAAAGCTAAATCTAAAAAAGTGCAGAAAATGAAATTTAAATGGACGGCACAACGGCTAGAAATGCTGATAAATCCTAAATCTAACTAAGTTATGAAAGCAAAAAAGATGAAAACATAAAAGAAATACAAATAGATGAACGAAAAATTGCTTAAGTAGGCGCATTCAAATGGATTATTCATACAAATTAAGAGAGAAAAATTCATATTTTATTAAAGTAAAAACCCTAATACAAACTAAGAGAGAGAGAGGGGGGAGAAATTCTCCTTACATAAGTATGGAATCCAATTGGGCAGCACCTCCCCTAAGCAAAGTGGTCAAAAAAGGTGGACAAAATAAGCTTCCTGGAAGCTCTTATTTATAGGCAAATTTTCGGGTTGGTCACGCCCTAGGTCACGGACGTGACAGGGGGGCGTGTCACTACTATTCATGAGCTGACCGGTTGACTTGACTGGAGCTTTGACTTTGGGGCGAAAACGTGGCGGTCACGCCCCAGGTCACGGGCGTGACGCATTGTCACGGGCGTGACAGGGGGGCGTGACCGGGGGGAGCTGGCAGTTCGATGTCGGCAGCGTTGACGGTTTGACTAAGCTTGCGGGTCGGCCTTGACACGGGCGTGTCAAGCATTGATACGGGCGTGACGTTGGGCGTGTCGGGCTCAGTTTGATGATCGCCGATCGTCGAGCTGGGAACCTGTGGCCGGCGATCGTCGGGGGGGCGTGACACGGGCGTATCGGTCAAATGACACGGGCGTGTTAGTCAATTTTTTTTCACTTTTCTGGAATTTTTTCTGGAATTTTTCTGGAATAAAAATAAAGCTAAGTTAGAAATAATATTTACAAAAACAAGCAATTTATTGAATAAAACTAATAAAAAAGACAAAAAATAAACGAAACTGACTTAAATAAAATACGAAAATATAGGTATATTTACAACTCATCAAACACCCCCATACTTAAGCTTTTGCTATTCCAGAGCAAAAGTTTGAGGTGAACTTATAAGGAATAATAAAAAACCTAAGTTCTGCTACCGCTAAATTAATTATAAGAGAGATCAAATAAAAATATACGGGGTATAAGAGTTAAGTTCTAAAATTATTTAGATGATTTAAACAGGACAAAAGTTTTGGCCAAAAGACTTCTTGATATAATCAAATAGAAAGCAATAATTGTATTGGTTAGATTAATAGAAAATAGTTTGGAGTTATACGAACTTTAGCTTATAGGAGTGTTATTGGAAATAATGCAATTTACGAATTATGCTCTCAAAAAGATTTTTGAATTAATTCTAGAGTCATGAAATTGGCTAAGGGGGGTTGATGTTGGTTTATGAAGATGATTGGATTTTGAGGCGAGGTTATTTTTTTCTTGAACCTCCATTTTTTTTTGATTTGGATGTTAAAGGAAAACGAAATCTTATTTTCCTTAACATAAAATTTTCTCTTCTTCATAAATAACCCAATCTATATGTGTTGGAGTAATGAATTTTATCCTCTTACTCCGTAACGTATAATCTTTTAATTTATTGGGTGCCTATGTTTACGGAATGAAATCTTATTCCCATTGACATAAGATCTTTTTTTCTTTTTGGGGAAATAATTTTATCACACCAAGTAGGTTATGATAAGTAAGGGGAGAAAAGAGAACTAGATTTTTAATTGAAAAATAATTGAGAGCAACCTTTATAAATTGTACGTTCCAATTTTTCAGAAAGCTAAAAGCAAGCATAATTGAATTCTATAGTCGTTATTTTCTAACATGGTACACATGCTCCTATCTATGAAAAATTAGAAGTAGTGCCTAAAGCGAGTCCCCTATTTTTAACAAAGTATAATAAATTCTTTAAAACTTAACCCCGACTATTTAGATTTTTCAATCTATAATTAACAAACGAATAGTGAACAAAGAATTGATCAAATTTGCATATAAATAAACTCAAAACGAAAGTTTTGGATAACAAGAAACTTAAGAATGAAATGTTTGATTTATTTGTTTCAAAACTTATAAAAAAAATTTTTTGTTGTTTTTTTTAAGTTATGCTCTTTTTTTGTAGTTTTGTAGTTATATCTTTAATATATACATGCTAAAAAGAAAGAAAAAAATGCGAAATTTTTTTTTTGGATTTTTAAGTTTTGTGAATTTTTTTTTTTTTTAATGAAATTTTTATTCTATTTGCAAAAATTTGGGAAAAAGAAAAAGTATTTACAAGGATGAGAGGGAAAAAGGGAGAGGGGAAAGAGAAAGAATATTTACAAAAAGTATTTACAAAAATATTTACAAAAATATTTACAAGAATATTTACAAAAATATAAACTAGGTAGCCGCGAGATGACTCGTTATGTGGATGGCTCGATGAGCCGGATCTCGCGGACCGAGTTATAAATAAGACAAAGTTTCAAAAATGAAACTTCAAAAATTTTTAATTAAAATTTTTTTGATTTTTTTGATTTTTTTTTTGTTATAAATTTTTTTTGAAGTTTTGTTTTTAAAATTTTTTGTTTCGTTTTGTTTTGTTTTTTTTTTGTTTTTTTGTTTTTTGTTTTTTTTTTGTAAGTGAAAAAGAAAGTACGAAAATATGAAAACACCCCCATACTTAGATCCAACATTGTCCCCAATGTTATATGCTAAGCATGAGGAACAAGACAGCAGGTATATGCACAAAAAAGAAAAGAGAGGGCAGAATACGTCCCTGATCCGCGCGCGGGGAAGCCCATTAGAAACCATGCATTTATTAGAAAAATAGGAAACATAATAAATAAAGACGTAAAAAAAGGATAGACGTGGGGTGCCTCCCAGGAGTGCTTTGTTTATAGTCGTGTAGCTTGACTATAGTGGCGGGTTTATAAGTCGAGGAGAGATATGGTTTCGCTATACTCGATCACAGGGTCGCCCGCTATGTAAGTCTTTAATCGATGACCGTTTACTTTAAACGAGCCTTTTTCCGGGTGGGAGACGAGTACGGTCCCATATGGAAAAACTTCTTCAACTAAGAAGGGACCGGACCAACGGGATTTGAGTTTTCCAGGAAAAAGTTTAAGACGAGAATTATAAAGAAGGACTAGATTGCCCGGAGAAAAAATTTTGGGGGTTTTAATTTTTCGATCGTGATAAAACTTAGAACGCTCCTTATAGAACTTATTGCTCTCGTAAGCGTTCGCACGCCATTCATCGAGCTCGTTTAGTTGCAGTTTTCTATTCTGAGCGGCTAAGTTAGAGTCGAGGTTTAAGAGTTTTATTGCCCAAAGTGCGCGGTGCTCCAGTTCTACGGGTAAGTGGCACGCTTTGCCATCGACTAATCGAAACGGGGTACAACCGGTAGCGGTTTTGTACGCCGTACGATACGCCCATAACGCGTCGTCAAGCTTAGCGGACCAATCTTTCCTATTAAGTGAAACGGTTTTTTCTAATATGCATTTTATTTCTCGATTTACTACCTCATCTTGGCCACTTGTTTGCGGGTGGTAGGGGGTGGCAAGGTTGTGCGTGACTCCGTATTTAGCTAACGTCTTTGCCATTAGAGCGTTACAGAAATGCGTTCCCCTATCACTAACAATAGCGCAAGGCGTGCCGAAGCGAGAAAATAATTTTTTTAGAAATGTAACGACGACTCGCGCATCGTTGGTGGGGAGAGCTTGCGCTACCGCCCACCGTGATACGTAGTCGACCGCCACTAAAATATACATATTTTTATAAGAAGGAGGTAGGGGGCCAACAAAATCTATGCCCCATAAATCAAAAACTTCGCATTCTAAAAACATATTTTGGGGCATCTCGTCTCGTCGTGAGATGTTACCCGACCGCTGACAGCTATCGCATGCGCGCACAAAAATGTGCGCGTCTTTGAAGAGAGTGGGCCAAAAGTAGCCCGCCTCTAACCCCTTCCTAGCGGTCCGGTTGGCTTGATAGTGCCCCCCGGCTGGACCCTCGTGGCAGTGCCTCAATATTTGTGTGCACTCCACTCCCGCGACGCATCTTCGAACCGCTTGGTCCGCACAGATACGGAAAAGAAAGGGGTCATCCCAAAAGAAGTTTTTCAAGTCGGAAAAGAATTTCTTCTTTTGATGACTTGAAAAATCTTTTGGAAGTACCCGCGCGACTAAGTAGTTCGCAAAATCTGCGAACCAAGGCGAAGATGACGAAGACGAATGAATGGCGAGAAGGCATTCCTCGGGGAATCTGTCATTTATTTCAGATTCGACGAGCGCTTCCGCACCCAGATTTTCTAAACCGGAGAGGTGGTCTGCCGCTAGATTCTCCGCGCCCTTCTTATCTCGGATCTCCAAGTCAAACTCTTGTAGGAGGAGAATCCATCGAAGAAGGCGGGGCTTCGCGTCGGTTTTGGCTAGTAAATACTTAAGGGCGGAGTGATCGGTAAAAACGATAACTTTAGATAGCGTAAGATACGAGCGAAACTTATCGAAAGCGAAAACGACGGCTAAGAGTTCCTTTTCTGTTGTCGTCTAATTCACTTGTGCGGAAGTGAGCGTCTTGCTAGCGTAATAAATAGGATGAAAATGTTTTTCTATGCATTGGCCAAGAACGGCGCCTAAGGCAATATCACTAGCGTCGCACATGATTTCGAACGGAAGGGACCAATTAGGGGCCACTAGAATCAGAGAATTGATAAGTTTTTGTTTTATAAAATTAAAAGCAGACTCGCAATCGCTACTAAAGACAAAAGGTGATTCCTTTTCCAAGAGGTGAGTAAGCGGCTTTGTTATTTTTGAAAAATCTTGAATGAAACGCCTATAAAAGCCCGCGTGGCCTAAGAAACTCCTAATGGATTTTATGTTTGTCGGCTGAGGAAGTTTTTTTATGATTTCAACTTTGGCCTTATCGACCTCTATACCCTTAATCGAAATCTTATGGCCGAGGACCAAACCTCCTCGAACCATAAAGTTACACTTTTCCCAATTTAAAACAAGATTCGTGTCCTCGCATCGCTGGAGGACACGATCGAGATTACGAAGACAATCCGGGAATGAGCATCTGAATACAGAAATGTCATCCATAAATATTTCCATAATATCTTCTACTAGCTCACCAAAAATTGCTAGCATACATCTTTGGAATGTAGCCGGCGCATTGCAGAGGCCAAATGGCATTCTTCGATAGGCGAAGGTGCCAAAGGGGCAAGTAAAAGTTGTTTTCTCTTGGTCTTTGGGGGAAATGGGGATTTGGAAAAACCCCGATAAACCGTCGAGAAAACAATAAAAAGGATGACCTGAAAGACGCTCAAGAATTTGGTCAAGGAACGGTAGTGGAAAATGGTCTTTGCGGGTGGCATCATTAAGTTTGCGATAATCGATGACCACCTGCCAACCCGTAACAGTACGAGTTGGGACGAGCTCGTTGTGCTCATTCGCCACTACAGTTAGACCGCCCTTCTTGGGCACGACATGAATGGGACTAACCCATGCACTATCAGAAATGGGATAAATAATCCCCGCATCTAATAATTTAATTATCTCAGCTTTCACGACGTCTTTCATGTTTGGGTTAAGACGCCGCTGCGGCTGAATGGTTTTGCGGCAATTATCGTTTAAGAAAATTTTGTGAGTGCAGAATGAAGGGTTAATCCCCTTTAGGTCAGAAATTTGCCACGCAATTGCGTGGCGATGTTTAAGCAAAACCTCCAATAAATCGGAGGTCTCTGAATCACTTAAATACGAAGAAATGATTACCGGGAGTGTATCATTTTTCCCCAAAAAGGCGTATTTTAGGGATTCGGGTAATGGTTTGAGTTCTAGGATGGGCGGTTCTTCTAGTGAGGTTTTAGTGCTAATGTCTTTTGAACCAATTGGTTCAAAAGAAATATTCGTAGACTCGTCCTCATCGCAATAAAAATTGTCGAGCGAAAAAATATTTTCATTTAAAAATTCGGACTCGAAAACCGGGGAAGAACTATCTCCATAAAAAGAATCTAAAGAATAGCAGAAATCATCGCTCGGCGACGAGTCTTCCATAGAGGAGTTAATAGAAAAAGTAACTTGGTCGTCTCCTACCCGAAGGAGAAGCTGACCATTACTTACATCAATTAACGCACGTGAGGTCGCGAGGAAAGGGCGACCAAGTATTATTGGTACGTTGGCGTCTTCCTCGATGTCCAAGATGACGAAGTCCACCGGGAAGGTGAACTTGTCTACTCGGACAAGGACATCCTCAACAACCCCGATGGGGAACCTAACCGAGCGATCCGCTAGTTGGATGCGCATATTGGTAGGAGCAGGAGTACCCAAACCTAAATGCAGGAAGAGCGAGAACGACATCAAATTAATGCTCGCGCCTAAGTCTGCCAAGGCGTATTTTACTAATACATCGCCAAAAAGGCACGGGATGGAGAATCTTCCCGGGTCATTTTGTTTTAAGGGCAATTTACTAGTAAGAGCCGTCGAGCAGACAGCGTTGAGAGATATATGCGAAATATCCTCGAGTTTGCGTTTATTAGAAAGTAGTTCTTTTAAAAATTTCGCATATTTAGGCATTTGCGAGATAGCCTCGCAAAAAGGAACATTAATATGAATTTGTTTAAGTAATAAAATAAATTTTTCATATTGCGCGTTTACTCGCTCATTATCTAACTTATGCGGGTAGGGCAACGCCTTGTTTAAAATAGTTTTATCGTTAAAAATCGGTAAGGGTTGCGTAATCGAATAAGACGGAAGAGGGGTCGGAGGTGAAATATGTACCTGAGGATCGATCCATTTTGGATCGACCACCTCCTTACCGCTACAGAGGGTTATAGCGTTGGCTGTTTCCCTTCGATTGGGCTCCGTGTTCCCTGGCAGTGCCCCCATGGCGCGTTCTGATATGAGTCGCGCCAGCTGTCCAACCTGGAGTTCTAAATTTTTTAGCGATCCGGTGATGTTCCGGATATTTGACTCGTTGGACGCGACATAACGATTAAAATTTTTCTCCAACGGGGATGGCTTCATAGGAGGGGGAGGAGGAAACGTTGGCGCAAAAGGAGGGGGAGGCGGACGCTGCGCGTTGTTCGGGTTGCTCCAAGAGAAATTCGGATGGTTCCTCTAACCCGGATTATAGTGGCTACTATAAGGGTTGTTTTGAAATGAGGGACGCATCGGATTTCCCATGTAGTCCACGAATTCGTCGACTATGCAGACGTTGGAGGGGGGGAGAAAACTAGGCGGAGTGGAGGAGAAAACAGACATCTCCGCCACCTGCTTAGTTAGCCTTTCCACTTGGAGGGCTAGCTGAGCAGTGGCATCCACTTCAAAAATGCCTGCCTGCTTAGGGCGTGCCCGCGGGACATTCCACTGGTAGGCGTTCACCGCCTTTTCCTCGAAAAGGGCCTGGGCGGCCTCGGGGGTCTTATTGTTCAGGGTGCCCCCGACAGCTGCGTCAATCATTTGACGCGTCTGACTATTCAGTCCATTATAAAAAATTTGTACCTGCAACCACATTGGCAGAGCGTGGTGCGGGCACCGGCGGAGGAATTCCTTAAAGCGTTCCCAAGTCTCGTAAAGAGACTCGGAGTCGTTTTGGACGAACGAAGATATGTCCGCCCGCAGTCTTGCAGTTTTCGCGGGCGGAAAATACTTCGTAAGGAATTTCTCGGCCAATTCCGCCCAGGACGTGATGGATCCCTGCGGGAGGGAGAGTAACCACGCCTTAGCCTTGGACTTAAGAGAGAACGGAAAAAGGCGCAAAAGAATGGCATCATCAGTGACGCCATTAATCTTAAAAGTATCGCAAATTTCAAGAAAATTAGACAAGTGATTATTGGGGTCCTCATCCGGCTGTCCGTCGAACTGCACGGCATTTTGGATCATTTGAATCACACTTGACTTAATTTCAAAATTATTGTTGGCCACAGCGGGCCGAACAATACTCGACCCCGTATCATCCAAGTTGGGCCAAGCGTAATAAGACATAGTACGCTCGACCGGTTGGGCATTATTCGGGTCGGCCATAGAAGAAGAAGAGGGTTCTCCGATAGATTCTGCGGGGTCTAAAAAGGGAATTCGACGGAGAGATCGGATACGCGCAAGAGAGCGGTCGATCTCGGGGTCGAATTCAAGATTTTCAGAACTCGAAGGTTGTCCACAGGTCATACACCCTAAAAAAAACGAAAGGGGGAAGGATTTTTTTTTTGTATAAAATTTTTTATTTGAAAATAAAGTAAAATTAATAGAGTTCCGGATTCAATATAACAACCGAGATTCCCCGGTAATTGCGCCAAAAACTTGATGGCCGCGGAACAGAGACCTACTGTGGTTGGTTCGAAATGGTCAGATTCCGCGGGCCGGTTAGAAGATCGAGTTTTCTAACGAAAGGAGGCAAGCGCACCTATCGCAAGTAGTACTCGGTATTCGGGAAAATATCGAGGTCGTATTATTCTCGGGGACGCGTTGATTATATCTACTCTTCCAGGAACACTATTATCTTACTAACAGTAAGGTGGGATTTTTTAGTTTAATTAAAACGGAAAGAAAGAAAACGGAATTTTGCTAAATTAGTTCGATGACGGGTTAACGCTCGGCATCGAATCAGATTAAGACTAAAATAATTCTTAACAATTATTAAACTTTGTTTTTAATTTAATAAAAGGCACTTGGCCGTGGAGGTTCCAAAAATATGAGCGCACTTATCTCTAGGAATATTGCTCACCTAAACATTAAGACTATTCGACCGATCGTTAGACCGACGAAGGATTCCTCTTAATGCTCGCTTTACGCTAATAACCCCGCTATTGGGTGGGGAACCCAATCCGGCAGAACTACGCTTCTCCTCTTTCGAGGGGGCGTACGCAGTTCTCTTTACCCAAGGGGGATCGGTCCATACGTGCAGCCTCTCGGCGTCGCGTATGGATAACGGAATAGAGCCCACACATCGATTTTGTGGTCCTATGCGTCGTTAACCCGGGGTAAACCTTATGTCCTTAAATTAAAATAAAAATAAAGTTCTTTAATTATTTCAAATCATTTTATTTGTCCCAATGCTCTTCGATGCCGAAGGCTAAAAGAGATTAGCCACTCATCGGTATAGGGACGACTTTATGTTTTTAAGTGAAGCGTGAGTGTTAAACTAAGCACTGAACAATTATAAGAGAAAACACAAAAATAGGACAATTAGATAAATTGAAGGCTAATTGATGCAGGCACTCACGCACACTTCAAAACCATAAAGAAAGTTAAATAAAGCAGACCCTACTCAAATGAGTAGGCGGAAATAAATGCACACACGCACACACTCTTCTTAATTGAAGAAAGCGATAAATAAAGCGGTAAAATTATCTCCTACACGCACGCACTCTACATAATTGAGAAAGCGATAAAATTGCAAGTCCCGGCTCAAATGAGTGGGCGTGAGTAAATCTATCTCATACACGCACGCACTCTACTTGAAATTAAAACACACACACACACTCTACAGAAATGAAAACACACGCACCTACACAAAGTTTTCCTACTCAAGTGAGTAGGAAGAAAATGAAAGCAGTAAAAAGACAAGTCCCACTCAAACGAGTGGGCGGGAAATGAAAGCAAGGCGCCATTTAACTCTTAACGAGTAGGCGGAAATAAATGCATACGCACACACGCACTCTACAGAAGTGAAATAAAGCAGTAAAACCTAACTCATACACGCACACACACTTGCAAAAATGAGAAAAACAAAGAGCTCAGAAAATTAAAACGACTGCATTTCTACCGCTAGAATGCGGTAGAAATGCATAAAAAGTGAAAATAATAATTAACCGGAGCGAAATGTTTTGCAAATAAACGCAAAATGGAAGTACTCGAAAAATTAATACAACTGCATTTCTACCGCTAGAATGCGGTAGAAATGCATAAAAAGATGAACTAAAAATTAATCGGACTAAAAAGTTTTGAAATTAAAAAGTTAGAATGAAGTGAGCGAAAAATTATAACGACTATATTTTCATTCTTATATTTTTATAAAAACTCCTAAAAAGTGAAAATAAAACAAAAAGGACAAAAAGTTTTACAATCCTAAAGAGCCTAAGTTAAAGAAAAATGAAAATAACACTTTTATATGAGTTTTTATAAAGCCTTATGAATGAAAAAATAGGAAAAAGGAGAAAAGCTAAATCTAAAAAAGTGCAGAAAATGAAATTTAAATGGACGGCACAACGGCTAGAAATGCCGATAAATCCTAAATCTAATTAAGTTATGAAAGCAAAAAAGATGAAAACATAAAAGAAATACAAAAAGATGAACGAAAAATTGCTTAAGTAGGCGCATTCAAATGAATTATTCAAACAAATTAAGAGAGAAAAATTCATATTTTATTAAAGTAAAAACCCTAATACAAACTAAGAGAGAGAGAGGGGGGAGAAATTCTCCTTACATAAGTATGGAATCCAATTGGGCAGCACCTCCCCTAAGCAAAGTGGTCAAAAAAGGTGGACAAAATAATCTTCCTGGAAGCTCTTATTTATAGGCAAATTTTCGGGTTGGTCACGCCCTAGGTCACGGGCGTGACAGAGGGGCGTGTCACTACTGTTCATGAGCTGACCGGTTGACTTGACTGGAGCTTTGACTTCGGGGCGAAAATGTGGCGGTCACGCCCCAGGTCACGGGCGTGACGCATTGTCATGGGCGTGACAGGGGGGCGTGACCGGGGGGAGCTGGCAGTTCGATGTCGGCAGCGTTGACGGTTTGACTAAGCTTGCGGGTCGTCCTTGACACGGGCGTGTCAAGCATTGACAAGGGCCTGACGTTGGGCGTGTCGGGCTCGGTTTGATGATCGCCGATCGTCGAGCTGGGAACCTGTGGCCGGCGATTGTCGGGGGGGGCGTGACACGGGCGTGTCGGTCAATTGACACGGGCGTGTCAGTCAATTTTTTTTGACTTTTCTGGAATTTTTTCTGGAATTTTTCTGGAATAAAAATAAAGCTAAGTTAGAAATAATATTTACAAAAACAAGCAATTTATTGAATAAAACTAATAAAAAAGACAAAAAATAAACAAAACTGACTTAAATAAAATACGAAAATATAGGTATATTTACAACTCATCAGCACTCTTTGCTTTTATGGACTTAATGAATAGAGTGTTCAACGATTTCTTAGACCGTTTTGTGATTGTGTTCATAGATGACGTCCTCGTGTATTCCCATAGTGTTGCGAAGCATGCTCAACACTTGAGCTTTGTTTTGTCAACCCTGAGGGGCACAAACTCTATGCCAAGATGAGTATGTGCGAATTTTTGATACCATATGTGTCCTTTCTGGGCCATGTTGTGGAAAAGGACGGTATTTCCGTAGACACGACCAAGATTTCTGCTGTGATGGAATGGAAGAGACCTTCTACTCCTGAGGAGATTAAGAGCTTCTTAGGTCTGGCCGGTTATTATAGAAGGTTTGTGGAATTGTTCTCAGTGATGTCTGCTCCTCTAACTAGACTTATACAGAAGAACACCGCATTCATTTGGAGAGATTAGTGTGAAGAAGCTTTCCAAGAGTTGAAGAAGAGATTTGATACTACTCCAGTTTTAACCTTACCTACTTATGGAGTCGAGTACGATGTGTATGCGGATGCATCACACATTGGACTTGGTTGTGTTTTAATGCAAGAAGGAAATGTGGTCGCGTATGGATCAAGACAATTAAATATTCATGAAAGAAACTACCCTACAGATGATTTGGAATTTGATGTTATAATTAAGCGCTGAAGTTTTGGAGACATTATTGTATTGCATGTTGTGCAAGATCTTCATAGACCATAAGAGTTTGAAGTACATCTTTACTCAGGAGGAGCTATATCTGCACCAACATAGGTGGTTAGATTATGTGGCTAATTATAAAGTGGAGATTCTTTCTCATCCAAGAAAGGCTAATGTAAGAGCCGATGCTTTGAGTAGTAAGACCGCCTAAATCTTCAATCTATCTGTGAAGTCCCTGGTGGAAGAATTCTTTTTGATGGACATTGAAGTTGGGAGTAGTACTATACCTGCTAGTTTGGAACCAGAAGAGCCCTCTTGGATTTCCCTTACCAGAGTACACCAGAAGGAGGACCTTGATTTGTTGCATCTCTGGAGTAGATCTGAGAGGGGAGAGCTACCTGATATCTCTTTGGACGAGTTAGATACTCTGAAATATTCGTGTATATTTTGTATTCCTGCTTTTGGTGACATTCGGGCTAAGATTCCCAAGGAAGCTCATGGTTCTAGTGTTGCCCAACATCCTGGTTCCACCAAAATGTATAAAGATCTGAAGAAAATTGTTTGGTGGTTGGGAATGAAGAATGATATAGCAAAGTTTGTGTCGGAATGTTACACGTGCCAATGTGTTAAGGCTGACCATTGATGGTCGGGTGGTAAACGGACACTGCTTGATATTACATATTGGAAGTGAGAGAGTATTTCGATGGATTTCATCAATGGTTTACCAAGATCTTGATGAGTACAATTATGATAGGCTTTTTACTATCATAATTGTAATCATGTCCATTGTTTTCCAACCTCTTTATCAAGTAATTGCGCGAGAATAGTTAGGAATCTGTATTATCATGAATAGTAGAGCATAGTTTGGAGTTTTTACTATTTCATATATTGAGCTCTTCACTCAACACTTCATTTCTCCAATATAGGTACGACGAACCAGTGGAACAAAAAGTCTTAGAGAAAACATTGGAGTTGACGGGACCAACATGGTTGATCACAGTAAAAGAATTGGTCACACATGGGTAGGAACACACCTGTGTTCCTACCCGTATTCTATTCCGGCTGAATCTAATTTAATGAAAGAGGAGTCAGAGCACCACACGGGTGGGAACACGCCTGTGTTCCCAGCCCGTGTCCTTTTCGGGTCAAATTGAAGAATTAAAGCCGACCAACCCGTGTCGAAAGAACATGAAGAACAACACGGCCGTGTTCGCCAACATGGCTGTGTCAGTACCCGTGTCATCTAACACGGCCCATGACCAAACACGTCTGCTCGTGTGGAAGCGCCCTGGAACTGCCAACACGGCCTGCAACACGGCCGTGTTGGAACTCATGTTCGACCATGTTTGTTATGATACTATAAAAACCTGGAGAAAAAATTAATCTGGACCTTTTGGATCAATTTGCATTGGAGCTTTTATTGACGACGAAAGTGGAGCACCCAAGAGAAAGATAATTTAAGAGGATTTTTGTTTGCCTTTAATTGTTCATATATCTTCTAAATTTCGATCTTATCTTGGTGATTCAACTTTCCTTATCTTATATTTTACATGAACTTTGTATTTGAAATGTTGGAACCAAAAAAGTCGGCCCCTCCTAAAGCTCAGAACTACAGGGGCAACTCGTGCGTACTCCCTTGGGATCACACTCAAGGCGAAGAACTAGACCGGGAGCTTCAGTGAGGAGGTCCCAACTATTACACGGAAGAGACTAAAACTACAGCTCTTCCCCTCCCTAGCCAATACTGAGCTAGGTGCCTTAGAAGAGAGAGAAGGAGTCAAGAAAGCTTGCCCTTCTAAGGCACCCTACCGGTCTATTTATAGGCCTCTGAACTGGGACTGCAATTAACCAATTTACATCGCCCTGAAATTACCAGAACATCCCTGGCTAGGTCTGCCAACAGCCGAACTCCGCTGTCTATAAGGGCTAAATGCAGACCACCCGGGGTAAAAGGGTAAAACACTCCTGGGGCCCAAAAGGTGGGCCAGGCCCTACTTGAACCGACCTTGAACTAAAACGACCGCTCTCTCCGGGTACCTCTTGCTAGGGTCCTCTCGCCAGGGCCCTCTCGCCAGGGCCCTCACGCTTGCCCGGAGCCTCTCGCCTGGGCCCTCTCGCCAGGCTGCGAGCCTCTCGCTCGAGCCCACTCGCTGGGGTCCTTTCTCTCGGCTGGGCCCTCTCGCCAGGCTGTGAGCCCGAGGTTGTACACAATCCCCGCTCTTTTCGAGATTGGCACAAGCTCGGAAAGATAGTTCAACCGAGGCTCGCGATGGTACAGTTAATTATTGAGGGAATCTTTTGGTGGGCCCCTTACCTAATCAATAAATATGGAAAATCCCTCCCCATGAGAGGGTTCTTTCTTTCTTTCCTCCCTTCTTAGCATCGGCCTACATGCCTCTCAGCCAAAATGTCCGGGACCGCATCGCAGCCGTGCGCCAGCGGAACAAGGCGACGGAGGCGGGTCTGAACAAGATCCCCACACGCGCTCCTTCCTTGTCCCCTCCATCCAGGTCTCCTCCTAAAAAGATGAAAACTCCCGACCCTCACCTCCTAGCCGTGGAACCTTCTCGCACTTCTCTAAAGGAGCCGACGCTCCCTGCTCCCATTATTCTAAAAGAGAAAGAGGTACACCCTTCCAACCCGCTGCGATTTGCTGCTCCTACATACTCTCTATTCGCTGCTCCTTCTCAGAAAGCTTTGGAGGCTCCTCAGTGCCCGGAGACCATTCGCATCAACATTTCAGAGCTTCCTTCCAAGCGCCTCTCGCCCCAGGACTCCACTCCCCTCTCTACCCCTGTAACGAGGAGGGATGATCCTTGTACTGCCTCGGACCACACTCGCCGATCTGGTAAGAGGTTCTACCTCTGGCCTGCTCTATGCTTTTTTGTCGCTTCTCTCCGTCGCTCTTAGTCTTTTTGGCCTTCCCTTAGGTGTGGGTGGAGAACCTATCGAGGACGCCCTGGACGTAGACTCGCCGGTCGAGGATCATCCGGGGCGACTAGCCCCCTCACCTCTCCCGCTGATAGATGAGATTGACGATTATCTAGGTGGCCCCACGGACCCCATAGAGATGAAACGAAAGGTGGCCGAGATGCTGCGAAAACACGCGCGGCTCATCCAGGCACTGGAAAAAGGAAAACAAGTCGTGGACCACTGGATTGATTGGCTAGAGATGGAGAGTGCTCGCTTGTCCTCCGAGGTTGATGTCAACATGAAGGAGGACCAGAATAACCCTTTGTCGATTCTGAACGACGTCGACCAACAGCTTTGTCTCGCCCGGCGTGGTGTTGAGGCTGCTCGCACCTTCCACTTCCCCCGTCGCCCCCCCGGCGTGAGAGGCCATGGAGGACGATGGAGGTGGGACAAGAACTGATGGAGGCTTCTCGCTTCTCGCTTCTCCCTTCTCGCCTCTTAGCCCTTCATCTGTAATAAAAGTTAGCCTGCATAGCGTCAGCTGCGCGCTCTTCGAACTCGCCACCCGCTTAATTCAGGATTATCTTGTTAATTTTATAATTCTCCTGCATAATTGATGTGACTGCTTATTTTATGTTAACTTTTATTCGCCCTTATTAATCCCAATCATTAGTTTTATGTGTCTGCCTCACCGTCTTTTCGCTGTTTTCTCGAGATGACCGCCCACTTGGGGTCCCGTCGCCCGAGGTGTAGAAAAGCGAGGAGTCGGCTGACTTTTTGATTTATCCGACATGCCTTCTCTTGCCCGTACCTCCCTACCTAGGAAAGCTATAAATACCCCCCCCCCCCTGCTAGGGCAGGAAGTGTGCCTCCTTAGACCTTCGCCCGCGCCTCCCACTCTTACTGCAGCTTGTCTCGCGATCCGGCTACTCGCGCTATCCCACTG
Organism: Platanthera zijinensis; assembly: GCA_039513925.1. Taxonomy (NCBI): domain Eukaryota; kingdom Viridiplantae; phylum Streptophyta; class Magnoliopsida; order Asparagales; family Orchidaceae; genus Platanthera; species Platanthera zijinensis. Next base: position 126,397,816 of record CM077084.1, read on the forward strand.
ATCCTTCACTCGCCCACCTTCCCTCCCCTCTCTTTGACTCGCGCATATCATGGTGAAAAAGAGGTCAGAGGAGAGTGAGGGGCGCAGCCATTGCGGGAAGAGGTTTTCCGACCATGACTTCCCCCCCGGTCGTCTATCCGCCGACGACTACGAGGCCTTCCGGAGTGACTATCTGCCGGAAGGTTATGAGTCACGCCCTCCCCGGGTTAGCGAGAGCGTGAACACTTTTTACCCGGGAGAGCTCGCCATCCCTATTTCTCATTTTGAGGCGGGGCTCCGACTTCCCTTCTGGCCGGAGGTGAAGCAGGTTCTGAAATACTTCGGCATTGTGCCTGCCCAGTTGAACCCGAATGCTATCTCGGTCATTATCGTGTTCGCGTGCTATATGCGGAGGGAGAGGGTAGAGTTCAGACTCACCGTCTTCCGTAAGATGTTCGTGTACCAGGCCAACCAGGACGGGGTATCCTTCTTCACTGGGCTAAACCTGAAGGTGTGCGAGACACCCAATAAAAATCACCACTGGCTGACTCGCTTTGTATTCATCCGTGGAAATCTGGGTGGCGTTCCTCTCGCGCATGCCTCGCCCGCGGAAACCTTCTACACTTCTCCGCAGGTTGGCGGTACGGACAGGCTCCTTTGTGAATACCTCGTAGGGAAGAACTTCGAGGTCCGATATTTGAGAAGGGGGCTCGCCTCCTTGCCCCCTGTGCTCCCTGGAGAAGGTATATTTGTCCTCTCGCCATTCCCCCACCTCTAACCCTTTCCTCTCGCGGGGGCTCTTCTCCTGACACGCACTTTTTCCAGGAGAGAGGAATGTGCCGGTGCACCCTCCTTATCGAAGCAACATCAAGCCCTCCCCAGACGTGGCTCTCGCCAGTATGGCGGCCGAGGCGGCCAGAGATTCGCTGGCGCCTCCTCCCCAAAAGAGGAGGGTCGAGGACCCGGTTCTCTCTCGCCTCAGTCCTTCGGAGAAAATGAAAAGGAAGCTGTAGAAGTCTGTCTCCTTTCCCCTCGGGAAAGGCAAGGCTCCTGCGGATACTGCGGCGACGTCGGGATCGTTGAGTCCCATATCTGTGGGATCTCAGTCTCCCCACTCGCCTCTCCTGACCTCTCCACACAGGGTAGTCTCGTTCCCCGAGGAGGCGGCCCCTTTTGCGCGCCCAGCTAGCTCTTCTCATCCTGCTCCCCGATCCCCCTCTGGCGAGGGGGCTGCTCTCTTTCCTCCGCCATCAGCCCACCTAAACTTCAATATGGGGTCGTCCGTTCCCGATGGCTCCAATGACCCCTCTCTCATCTGGGACAAAGGGTCCTATAGGGTCTCTATCTCCACCCTCCTCCCATCCTGGAGAGAGCAAGCCGAACCCACCGCTCATGCCTTCTCCTTAGGCTTCGACCTCTATGGAGGTCCTACCCCCGACGCGCTCGATACGGCCACTACGCGAGACCTGGTCCTGCGGACGGCGCATTCGCAGCTGCGCACCTTGGAGCTATCACACCGCCTCTCGCGTCGCCTCATCCATAACACTCAAAGCTGGAAGGAGATAGACACCAAACGGGCGGCCGAGTGTGAGAAGTCTGGGGATCTCGCCAAACGGCTTGAGGTGTCCGAGAGTCTTCTCGCAAAGGCCAGCGGTAGAGTGGTGAGTTGGTACCCAGCCCTCATTTTCAAGCATTTTCCCTGTCACTTTTTAACACCCTTTTCCTTTCCTTGCAGGATGCCGAGACGGCTGAGAGATTATGCTCGCGAGTGGAGGGGCTGGAGATAGAAGTGAAAGAGCTGAAGGCGGAGAATGCCCGGCTCAAAGAGGCTCCCCTTTCCCGTCCGCAGGTCCCTCCACCTCCTCCCGCGTATTACACTCACGACGACGTCGAAGAGCTCTGCAGGGATGCCAACATAAGGACCGCTGAGCTCATCCTGAAGATGATGCGAGAACTGGTCGTTGTAAAGGATGATTGCGAGGACATCACCGCCCGAGACCTCGTGCCCGAGATTTACGGAGAGGACGATGATCCTTCGGCGAGCAAGAGGGGCTAGGACCCCCCCCCCCATTTTTCTTTTTTCTTTTTGCTATGACTGTAATGTACTTTCTGCTTCGTAGACGTACTGTATTTAAACTCTGATGTGATCCATGTTCAAATTTTTTGCTCGCACCTATCCTCTTTCCTCTTCTTTTTTCTCTTCTTATTGGGATTGCTTGGGAGGTCCTTAAGATTGTCGGCGGCGAGAGGGAGTTGCCTTTTCTCTCGCCCAACTATTAACGATGGACCTGGCCCGTGGGGCAGAAATGGTGAGCCTTCACCGTTTCTGCGAGTGGGGGGATTACTTCCACCCTCTCGCCTCTCTGGACGGCCCCACTCGGCGCGAGTGGGTCAGGAAGGTTGACCATCCCCCGACTCTCTCTTTTCTTTTTTATGCAATGAATCTTCTTGAAGCACCCCTTCTTTTTCAAGGGGAATAGGCTTTTCTGATTAATCGACCTCTGCTGCCCCTAGACAATACTAAAACGAAAACCAAAACCCTTGCCTGTGAAGGACCATAGAATGTCGAGTCCCCTCTCCCCTTTCTTCTCCAACCACCGAGTGAGCCTACAGACCTGCCAGCTTGATGGGAGCCTGGTCAGCGGGTCTGCTCGGGGTCTCCTCTCCTCTTTCTCCTCCAACCACCGAGTGAGCCTACAGCCCTGCAAGCTTGATGGGAGCCCGGTCAGCGGGTCTGCTCGGGGTCTCCTCTCCCCTTTCTCCTCCATCCACCGAGTGAGCCTACAGCCCTGCCAGCTAGATGGGAGCCTGGTAAGCGGGTCTGCTCGAGGTCTCCTCTCCTCTTTCTCCTCCAACCACCGAGTGAGCCTACAACCCTGCCAGCTGGATGGGAGCCTGGTCAGCGGGACTGCTCGGGGTCTCCTCTCCTCTTTCTCCTCTAACCACCGAGTGAGCCTATAACCCTGCCAGCTGGATGGGAGCCTGGTCAGCGGGTCTGCTCGGGGTCTCCTCTCCTCTTTCTCCTCTAACCACTGAGTGAGCCTACAGCCCTGCCAGCTTGATGGGAGCCTGGTCAGCGGGTCTGCTCGGGGTATACTCTCCTCTTTCTCCTCTAACCACCAAGTGAGCCTACAGCCCTGCCAGCTTGATGGGAGCCTGGTCAGCGGGTATGCTCGGGGTCTCCTCTCCTCTTTTTCCTCCAACCACCGAGTGAGCCTACAACCCTGCCAGCTTTATGGGAGCCTGGTCAGCGGGTCTGCTCGGGGTCTCCTCTCCTCTTTCTCCTCCAACCACCGAGTGAGACTACAGCCCTGCCAGCTTGATGGGAGCCTGGTCAGCGGTTCTGCTCAGGGTCTCCTCTCCTCTTTCTCCTCCAACCACCGAGTGAGCCTACAGCCCTGCTAGCTTGATGGGAGCCTGGTCAGCGGGTCTGCTCGGGGTCTCCTCTCCTCTTTCTCCTCCAACCACCGAGTGAGCCTACAACCCTGCCAGCTTTATGGGAGCCTGGTCAGCGGGTCTGCTCAGGGTCTCCTCTCCTCTTTCTCCTCCAACCACCGAGTGAGCCTACAGCCCTGCCAGCTTGATGGGAGCCTGGTCAGCGGGTCTGCTCGGGGTCTCCTCTCCTCTTTCTCCTCCAACCACCGAGTGAGCCTATAGCCGTGCAAGCTTGATGGGAGCCTGGTTAGCGGGTCTGCTCGGGGTCTCCTCTCCTCTTTCTCCTCCAACCACCGAGTGAGCCTACAGCCCTGCCAGCTTGATGGGAGCCTGGTCAGCGGGTCTGCTCGGGGTCTCCTCTCCTCTTTCTCCTCCAACCACCGAGTGAGCCTACAGCCCTGCCAGCTTGATGGGAGCCTGGTCAGCGGGTCTGCTCGGGGTCTCCTCTCCTCTTTCTCTTCTAACCACTGAGTGAGCCTACAGCCCTGCCAGCTTGATGGGAGCCTGGTCAGCGGGTCTGCTCGGGGTCTCCTCTCCTCTTTCTCCTCTAACCACCGAGTGAGCCTACAGCCCTGCTAGCTGGATGGGAGCCTGGTCAGCGGGTCTGCTGGGGGTCTCCTCTCCTCTTTCTCCTCTAACCACCGAGTGAGCCTACAGCCCTGCCAGCTTGATGGGAGCCTGGTCAGCAGGTCTGCTCGGGGTCTCCTCTCCTCTTTCTCCTCCAACCACCGAGTGAGCCTACAACCCTGCCAGCTTGATGGGAGGCTGGTCAGCGGGTCTTCTCGGTGTCTCCTCTCCTCTTTCTCCTCCAACCACCGAGTGACCCTACAGCCCTGCCAGCTTGATGGGATCCTGGTCCGCGGGTCTGCTCGGGGTCTCCTCTCCTCTTTCTCCTCCAACCACTGAGTGAGCCTACAACCCTGCCAGCTTGATGGGAGCCTGGTCAGCGGGTCTGCTCAGGGTCTCCTCTCCTCTTTCTCCTTTCCTTGTTTCTGAAGAAGAACGCCCTGAGGTATAGTGTTAGGAAATCATGACACATTCAAAGAAGGAGGATCGTTAACAATACGCTCAAGTAAATTCAGAAGAAATTTATCATTACGGATAGAAATGTTTCAGATCATCGCCACTACGGGCGTGATCTAGGGGTATCCCATACACATCTTGGAGGTTATACCACCTGACTTCAAGACCTCTTTTATTAAGAATGGACCCTCCTAATTAGGGTTGAGCTTCCCCACCGGGGCTCCCCTTCCTGCAGTATCTACCTTTTTGAGGACCAAATCTCCCTTTTGAAACTGCTTGATTCGGATGTGTTTATCAAAATACCGAAACATCCGGCGCTTGACCTCCGCCTGCCGGACCGTTGCTAGCTCCCTGAGCTCTTCCACGAGGTCGAGAGAAATCCTCTGCTCCTCTCCATTATCGGTCTGCCACCTTTCATCCCCCTCCCTTGCTGCTGTGATCCTGGGAGATTCAACCTCAAATTCCACAGGTATGACGGCCTCAGAGCCATGAGAGAGCTTGAAAGGCGTCTCTCCTGTGGCCATGTTCGGCGAAGTTCGCAGAGCCCACAGGACGGAGGGGAGTCGTTCCACCCAGCTTCCCCTCAAGTTCTCCACTTTCTTCTTCAGGAGATTCACTATGATCTTGTTAGCTGCTTCTACCTGCCCGTTGCTTCGTGGGTGATGAACCGAGGTGAACCGAAGGTCTATGCCGAGCTGTACAAAAAAATCCACCAACTCCCTGCTAGCGAATTATGGCCCGTTGTCGGTGACTATGGCCAAAGGGAGCCCGTGCCAGCAAATAATATCTCCCCATACAAAATTCTTTACCACTCGCGAGGTCACCTTCGCCAAAGCCTTTACTTCCAGCCATTTTGAAAAGTAATCTACCATGACCAGTAGGAACCTCCTCTGACCACTGGCTTGAGGAAACGGTCCTACCAGATCCAGCCCCCATATGGCGAAGGGCCAAGGGGAGGTGATTGTTCGCAGCCTCTGCGCCAGAAGGAGCTGCAAGGGAGCAAACTCCTGGCACTTTCTACACCTTTTAGCGAGCTCCTCCGCGTCTCTTCGCAGGTAGGCCAAAAATAACCTTGCCTCAGTACCCTCCCCTCTAAGGTTCGACTCCCCGAGTGGCTCCCGCACTCCCCCGAATGGACTTCTTCCAGCACCCTCGGTGCTTCTTTCTCGGATACACACCGGGCTAACAATCCGAACAATGTTTTTCGGTAGAGTACTCCCTCTTTCAACAAATAGTAAGCCGACTTGTATCTAGTTCGCTTCCTCTCTAGATCCCCCTCGGGTAGTTGCCCTGACGCCAAGAAGGTCATAAGAGGATCCATCCAAGACACCTCCTGGTCAATCTCCATTACCTCCCCCTCTTCCGTGGAGGGCCTGAAGAGCTCGGTCATTGTCCCCACTGCCTGAGGACCATGCTTCGCGAGCAGATCCACCCGGACACTCTCCCCTCGAGGAACATGCTGGATGGAGAAACTATGGAACTGTCCAACAATATTTTTTATCTTTCTCATGTATAACTATAGGGTGGCTCCCTCACCTCGAACTCCCCGCTGATGTGTCTTGCCACAACCAAGGAATCCGTGAAGACCTTGATATCCTGTATACCCAACTCTCTAGCCAGCCGAAGCCCGGAGATGATTGCTTTGTATTCTGCTTGATTGTTTGTGAGGGCGAAGTGTATCTTCAAAGCTTGCTCAATCCTAGTCCCCTCGGGACTCGTCAAGATGACCCCTCCCTCGAAAGAATTCCTACCAGAAGCTCCATCCACAAGCATCTCCCAAGCTTATACAGGAGATCCCTCCATCTCTTCGGCCTCCAACGCATAGTCCGCCAAGAAATCCGCCACCACCTGCGCCTTAATAGCTTCCCGAGGAACGTAGGAGAGGTCGAATTCACTGAGCTCTATCGACCACTTCGCCAATCTCCCCGAGTGCTCAACCCCCTCGAGGATGCGGAGAAGGGGGTGATCCATCACAACCTGAATGGCATGAGCTTGGAAATACGGTCTGAGCTTCCGGGCCGACACAATGAGAGCAAAGGCCAGCTTTTCTAGGATGGGTATTTTAACTCGGCCTTTTTGAGGACCCTGCTTACATAATAAATAGGGAATTGCTTCTTTCCTTCCTCTCAGACGAGGACTGAGCTAACCGCCCCCGTCCCTACCCCCAAATAGAGGAACAAACTCTCCCCTTCCCTTGGCCCTTGATGTAGCGGTGTCTGGGTAAGCTGCTGCTTCAGAGCCGCGAAGGCCTTTTTACACTCGAGGGTCCATTCGAACTCCTTCCCACCCCTTAGAATTCGAAAGAAAGAAGAGCACCTCTCTCCCGCTCTGGAGAGGAACCTGCTCAATCCTGCCAGCTTGCCAGTAAGACGCTGGACCTCTTTGACATTCCTAGGAGATCCCAGCTCTAGTATTGCCCTCACCTTATCAGGATTGGGCTCCACCCCTTCAGGGGTAAGGAGATGTCCCAAAAACTTCCCCTGGTTGGCCCCGAACACACACTTCAGGGGGTTAAGCCTCATCTTATATTTTCTTATGGTTGCAAAAGTCTCCTCTAGGTCTAGGACTTGAGACCCAAGATCCAGACTCTTCACCATCAAGTCATCCACATAGACCTCAAGGTTCCGCCCCTTCTGCTCCCGAAAAATCCGGTCCATCATCCTTTGATAGGTTGCTCCCGCATTTTTTAGCCCAAAGGGCATCATGTTATAGCTGAAGCACCCATCCTCCGTGACGAAGGTGACATCCTTGATGTCCGGAGGGTGCATGCGTATCTGATGGTACCCTGAAAAAGCATCTAAAAAACTCATTAGCGAGAAACTGACGGCTGAGTCAACCAGCGCGTCGATCTGAGACAGGGGGTAACAATCCTTAGGACAAGCTTTATTTAAGAGAGAGAAATTGATACACATCCTCCAGATCCCTTCCCCCTTTTTTACCTTTACAACATTGCTCACCCATCCCGGATACCTATTGGCCGATATGAATCCCGCCCGGTGCAGCTTCTCTACCTCCTCTCTGATAGGCCCGGCCATCTTGGAGGCAATGGCTCTCTTATTCTATTGAATAGGGCGGACCTTGGGGTCGAGGTTGAGACGATGGCACGCCACGTCCGCGTCGATCCCTGGCATGTCCGCCGCGCTCTAGGCGAAGACATAAACGTTCTCTTGTACACACCTCCGGATCTGTTCCTAGTCCTGGGGAGTGAGTTCTCCGCTGATCTTTACCTTTTCTTTTCTTCCGTCTCTGGTGAGGATCTCGACCTCCAAAACTTCCACAACCACCCTCAACCTTGAGGGTTCTTCTTCCTCCTGCTCTCTCAGCTCTTCCTCCAGATCCTTTGACCCGTACTCAACTCCTGAGCCTTCCACAGCTTCCACCCTCACCTGGGCCTTTCCTCCCTCTCCTCTCTCCAACTCCTCTCCTTCAGCCATCTCCTCCTCCACTACAAGACTTCCCTCCACTCCTGCTCCTGCTCTCCCCAACCCTTCTTCTCCAGCCACTTGCTCCCCCGCCATTGCTGGCTCCACCGCAATGCCTCTCTCCACTCCTCCTCCTTCCTCCAACTCCTCTCCTTCAGCCATCTCCTCCTCCGCTACAAGACTTCCCTCCACTCCTGCTCCTGCTCTCCCCAACTATTCACGCTCCATCCTTGCTCCCAGCTCCTCTGCATCTCCCATCTAGGAGATGGTGTTGACCGCCGTTATATAGCACTCCCGAGCCGCCTTCGGATCCCCTCTCACCCTGATCTGGGTTCCCCCCGAATTGAGCTTCAAGCACTGATGGAAAGAAGACGGAACGCATCTAAAGGCGCTGATAAGAGGGAGCCCAAATATCACATTGTACTTGCTGGGAGCGTCCACTATCACGAAACGACAATTCCTGGACAGTCCTCCCAGGGTCACTTGAAGTCCTACTCCCCCCTCAACCTCTTTTCTCTCTCCCGAGAAACCAAACAACGGCCCATCCGCCGCCAACACCCTTCGAGCCTCCACCCTCATCTCATTGAAAGCCTTCTTGAAGATTACATTGACAGAACTCCCGTTGTCCACCAAAATACGGGATACCGTGAAGTTCTCAATGGCAGTCCTGATCACCAACGCGTCGCAGAAGGGGTCCTCGTGATCATGTAGTTCCCTTCTGGAAAATGTGATTTTCTCATCCGGGGTTGGGGTTTGCGACGTCGAGGCAACGCTCCGACGATACATAGTGTGATGACTGGCCTTACGGGTGGCCTCGATCCCCACCCCCCCCCCCCATGAATCACCCAAATCCCCCCTCGATCTCCTGTATCTGACCGGTCCACACACCGATCTTCCTCCACCGCTCCCAGCACCTCCACTATCCGCACTGCCTGTTGTCGGTCTTCTCCTCCTCTCCCTCTCTTCAACTCCAAGAACTCGGGACATGTTGTCGTCGCGTGACCCTCCTTCTCATGGAAGTCACAATAGGGCAAAACTCCCTCTCCTCGCCTCTCATCTGGGGGATTCCTCCTCCTCCCCACTCCTGCTCTCCCACGATCTCTTCCTCTTCCTCTTCCTCTGCCTATGGCCATTGCTTGCTGAGGTGGGGGTGGGAGCGGCCTCGGACCATGCCCCTATCCTAGCGGATGAAACCTTCCTGGACCTGGATAAAAGTTTATTCCCCCCTGCGGAGGACCCCTTCCAGGCCCCTAAACCGGGCCTCCCGGCTGCCTCCATCCCAACTCCAGGTGCGCGGGCCCTCTTAGTTCCTCTCTTCTCCTTCCTTCTGGCTGCCTTGCCCCTCCTGGCTCCCTCTGATCTACTTCCGTCAATCTTGCCAGCTTCCTTGCAAATGCTGGGTTTGCCGCCTCCATGGCTATTTCTTTTGCGACATTCTCCATTAACCCCTCGAAGGACAACGACGCCTTCCTGGTGAGGCCCATCTTGAAGAAACCTTCCCTCAGCCCCACGGTGAAGGCCATTGGGAGGGAGACACCAGGCACTTCCTGGATGCCTAGCATCTCCTCCTGGAAACGGTACACATATTGAGCCAAGGACTCGTCCGCCTTTTGCTTGATCAGGAAGATGGACTCCGGGTTCCTCTTCCTCTTCTTAGAGGTCGAGAAACGCAGCTGGAAACTCTTGCTCAGGTCTTCGAAGCAATAAATGGAACCAGTAGGGAGTTGATGGAACCAGTCCCTAGCCTTGTCCTTCAAAGTGATAGCGAAGAGACGACATTTGAAGGCGTCAGTCATAGGTCTGATGGACACTGCGTCTTCAAACCACTACAAGTGTTGGAGGGGATCATTTTTCCCCACGTAGTAGCTCATCTCCGGCTCGCGGAACCCTTCTGGAACGGGTGCCGAGAGGACCAACTCGCAGAAAGGAGATCCTCTCGCCGGTGGTCTCGCTAGATCCACTCGCGCCACTAGCTCCGCCGGCGCGACAGCGCTCGCCGGACTGTGGAAGAGCTCCCTTCCTTCCACCTCTCACCGACTTCCTTCCGCCACTATTTCTTTTCCCGGCCGCCTCCCGGGTGCATCTTCACCTACCCTTGCCGAGTCGACCCCTCCCCTGGGCGCGAGGTCCGGCACCTGAGGTGGGGGAGTCTCACACTCGCCTCTTTGTATGAGTTGCTTCAGCATGTCCATGATCCCTCCAATGGATGACATGAACTATGCCCTCCCGACATATCCCTCCAGCCTTGGGGACCCTTCGCCTTCTCCTCCCGCATCTCCCGCCATAAGTTAACCCTTCGCTCTTCCGCACAAGCTGCGGTTCCATGCTCACCGCACCAAAAATGTTGGAACCAACAAAGTCGGCCCCTCCTAAAGCTCGGAACTACAGGGGCAACTCGCGCATACTCCCTTGGGATCACACTCAAGGCGAAGAACTAGACCGGGAGCTTCAAAGAGGAGGTCCCACCTCTTACCCGGAAGAGACTAAAACTACAGCTCTTCCCCTCCCTAGCCAATACTGAGCTAGATGCCTTAGAAGAGAGAGAAGGAGCCAAGAAAGCTTGCCCTTATAAGGCACCCTACCGGTCTATTTATAGGCCTCTGAACTGGGACTGCAATTAACCAATTTACACCACCCCGAAATTACCAGAACATCCCTGGCTAGGTCTGCCAATAGCCGAACTCTGCTGTCTACAAGGGCTAAATGCAGACCACCTGGGGTAAAAGGGTAAAACACTCCTGGGGCCCAAAATGTGGGCCCGGCCCTACCTGAACCGACCTTGAACTAAAATGACCCCTCTCTTCGGGTACCTCTTGCTAGGGTCCTCTCGCTAGGGCCCTCTCGCCAGGGCCCTCTCGCTCGTCTAGGCCCTAAACCCTGGGCCCTCTCGCCTGGGCCCTCACGCTCGCCCGGAGACTCTCGCCTGGGCCCTCTCGCCAGGCTGCGAGCCTCTCGCCCGGGCCCACTTGCTGGGGCCCTTTCTCTCGCCTGGGCCCTCTCGCCAGGCTGCGAGCCCGAGGTTGTACATGAAAATTTTTTTTAATCATGCATCACATTGTTTTCATCAAATTTGTGGTAGTTTTTGCGTATATAATCCTTGGAAAAAAAATTATTATCCTAAATATGAATTTAGCTTTTGTTATTCATGAATTTCAAACCTCTAGATTTAGAAATTCGATGTTTGTAATGATGTTAATAATTTCATAATTAGGTGTTATTTCTATTAACATTGCAATTTTCATGATCGAGAGATATGTTAATTGTATAATTTTGATACGCATAAATGAATTTATGATATGTTAGAGATAGGATTTCTTGAGTTTGTGTAATAAATAGGGTAACATACTTAATGCAAATCTGAGTATTGTAAATTATTCGAGAGAAGATTTACTCACTTAGGTTAGATTTTGAATTGCTCGAGATAGAATTTAACGGATGTCGTACCCTTACATTACAATGGATTTGATAATGTTGCTATCACATGATTAGATAGATTTGAATCAATGCGAAAGTAATTTCATGTTAATGCTCTTAACTTTCACCTTTTCATGAATTTGACACTCCAATGTATTTTATCTAAATAGTCAAAGTTAGGTTATTGTAGGTTAGAATTTAATTTTAATTATCGGTGTGAAAATAGAGTGAGGGTGAGTACGAGTATTTGAAAAAACCCTATGGAATACGACACGAGATGTAGAATTCTCCTATACAATGATTGATAGGTGCACTTGCCTGAAATGTTAAATTAATTTAGCTTATGCTTGTCTACATAGTTATTATAAAATGGAAAAATGAATCTGCATCAAGTTATTACCATGTTATGTGAAATTAATCATCAAGTTTTTGGTGCCGTTGCCGGGGAGACTTTTTCAATATTATGACAACTTTAACTCTATTAATCTACCATTTTTGTTTGGTAATAAATTATAGTAGACTAGTTTATAGTATAATTATATTACTTAATCTCTATTTTGTAGTCTGTTAGTCTATGACCAGGGGAAGAAATTCTGGGCTAGAACCATTTCATCCTGATCATGAACGAATTATTCACAACACCAATCAAAGAGACGTAGGGATCAACACCACATATATTGTAAATGACCAGTTAGAAAACGAAACAGTGAATCAAGGAGAACACCATCCATAAGATTTAGATACCATGGCAAACCAAAATGAGCAAACCATTTCTTACATTCCTAGGCCCAATCTCAAGGGTACTGGGTCGAGCATCGTTAGACCACCTATTCTAACTAACAATTTTGAATAAAAACCGAGTGTTATACAAATTGTTCAACAATATGTTGAATAAGATGGCTTGCATGATGAGGATCCCAACACCCACTTACCCGGATTCTTAGAGATATGTGATACATTCAAGATCAATGTGTTTCCAACAATGCCATTCGATTGAGATTGTTTCCGTTCTCACTAAGGCATAAGGCGAAGCAGTGGCTCAACTCTTTACCTAGAGGATCCATTACTACTTGGGACATGATGGTTTAGAAGTTTTTTATGAAGTACTTTCCACTAGGGAAAACTGCGAAGCTAAGGAACGACATCTTTACAAATGTTCAATTTGAATCTGAATCGTTGTACGTCACATGTGAACGATTCAAGGATCTATTAAGGAGATGGCCTCATCATGCCTTACCTTCATTGATTCATATTCGGACTTTCTACAATGGTCTCAATCCCGCCACCAAACAGATGATCAATGCGGCTAGTAGGGGCACCTTGAAAAATAAGACACATGAAGCGGCTCAGCAATTGGTAGAGGACATGGCTATGATCAACTATCATTGGATTACCGTGAGACCAAATCCTAATAAGCCTGAAGGAATGTATAAAGGGGATGTCGTTACTTTCTTAGCCATTTAAGTGGAGAAGCTTCATCAAAAGATGGACAACCTTTCTTTAGTAACACCCTCCTTGGTACCTCAACAATGGGACCCTTCCCTTATTGAAATGAATAGTGGTGAACCTCAAGTGCAAGAGCATGTTTACTATATGGGTAACAATCCCAGTCCACCCTTCAACCCTACAAACAACCCATATAGTTTTACATACAATCAAGGATGGAGGAACCACCCTAATTTATCATGGGGAGGGCAAGGCAATCAAGGCAAGCAACCTGTATTTGGACAACAACAACAACAACAATTGGAGCCAAGGAAGCCGACATTTGAAGATGTCCTCACTAAATTCAAGCAAACCACTAATGTTGCTTTCCGTAATCAAGAGGGTTCTATTAAAAATTTTGAGAATCATATTGGTCAGTTGGCAAGGATGGTGTCTAAAAGACAACAAGGAACACTTCCGGGTAATACTGAGACAAATCCGAAGGAACATACAAGAGAAATTCAATTGAGGAGCGGAAAGGAGTTACAAGACCCAAGGCTTTAACTAAGAAGCACCTCAAGAGGAGTCTAGTGGCAAAGCACTGAATGATATGAATGTGAAGCTGATGGACCAGCCATACCATATCAAGCAAACCTGAACAAGGAGCGCATGGATGCGCAATATGGTAAATTTCTATCTATGTTTAAGCATTTACATGTTCATTTTCCTTTTTCTGAAATTATTCAAATGCCAAAGTATGCAAAATTTTTGAAGGATCTTATATCTAATAAAAGAAAAATAGAAGAATTATAGTTAGCCACCATTAGTGAAGAATGTTTTGTTATTTTGTAAAATAAATTGCCTGAAAAACTTAAGGATCCCGGTTCATTTTCAATTCCATGTTTAATCGGTGATCTACATGTTAATAAAGCTTTAGCGGATTTAGGAGCTAGTATAAATCTAATGCCTTACAAATTATATTTGAAACTAGGGCTAGGGGAACTTAGTCCGACTAGAATGAGTATTCAATTAGCGGATAGGTCGATTAAGTATCCTAGAGGCATATTGGAGGATGTATTAGTTAAGGTAGAAAAATTTATATTTCCTACTGATTTTGTTATTCTAGATATGGACGAAAATATCGATGTGCCACTTATACTTGGTCGTCCATTTCTAGCAACTTCTAGAGCTCTTATTGATGTTTTTGATGGTAAATTAGTTTTGAGAGTAGGGGAAGATGAAGTCACTTTTCAAATAGGCAATACTCTAAAACAATCTTTAGATAATGATGATCATTGTTATTTTTCTCATGGTGTTGATAATTTTATGAATTCAATAAATTCTAGCTTTTATTGTAAAGATCCTTTAGAAATTTGCATTACTAATTGTTATCTAGAAGATGAAATTAGTGAAGACATTGTTAAACATCTACTTTTTCTAGATAACTCTGTTTCACTAAATAGAAGTACTAAATATAGCTTACTTACAGAAGGAGATACTAAAGTTCATAAGAATAATGCTAAGAATCCACCTGTAGTAGAACTTAAAAAATTACCGGATCATCTTGAGTATGAGTTCTTCAGAACTAATTCTTCGTACCCAGTTATCATTTCTTCTAAACTTTCTAATGCTGAAAAGACAAAATTATTAATTGTGTTGAAGAAATGTAAAGGTGCAATAGCCTGACAAATATCTGATATAAAAGGTATTAAAGCTAGTTTTTGCACTCATAAAATCCTTTTGGAAGAAAACTATAAGTCATTTATTCAACCGCAACGTAGGCTTAATCCTAATATGAAAGAGGTAGTTAAGGCTGAAATTGTTAAATTGTTAGATGTTTGTATGATATACCCTATTTTTGATATTTCATGGGTTAGTCCTATCCAAGTCGTTCCTAATAAGGGTGGTTTAACTGCAGTAGCAAACGATAAAAATGAATTAATTCCAACGCGAACAGTAATATGTTGGCGTGTCTGTATACACTATAAGAAAATAAACGATGCTACTAGGAAAGACCACTTCCTTTTACCCTTTATTGACCAAATATTAGAACGCTTGTCAGGACATTCATATTATTGGTTTCTAGATTGACTTTCTGGGAATTTCCAAATCCCTATAGCCCCAGAAGACAAGGAGAAAACAACATTCACTTGCCCATTCGCTACCTTTGCCTATAGGCGTATGCCATTCGTTCTATTTAATACCCCCACCACTTTCCAAAGATGCATGTTTGCTATCTTTAACAAGTATGTTGAAGATATCATGGAAGTGTTTATGGATGACTTCTCCATCTTTAAAGATTCCTTTGATTTATGTTTGAATAATTTAGAGAAAGTTCTAAGGAGGTGTGAGGAGACAAACTTAGTGCTTAGTTGGGACAAGTGCCATTTTATGATTCAAGAAGGGCTAGTACTAGGTCATAAAATCTCCAATCAGGGGATTCAAGTAGATAGAGCGAAGATAGAGATAATAGAAAAGTTACCACCACCCACCTCCGTTAAGGCATTGAGAAGGTTTTTAGGTCACACTTGATTTTACCCCCGGTTTATTAAAGACTTTTCCAAAATTGCTAAACCACTTACGAGACTTTTAGAAAAGGACACACTTTTTATATTTGATCAAGAATGTCAACATGCTTTCGAGTTCTTAAAAGAGAGACTAATTAATTCTCCTATTATGAGAGCGCCTGATTTTACTCAGCCGTTTGAGATCATGTGTGACGCTAGCAGTTTTACGGTAGGAGATATTTTAGGACAACGCCGAAACAAACATTTTCATCCTATATTTTATGCTAGTAAAACACTTAATAATGCACAAGAGAATTATACTACTACTGAAAAAGAACTTATATCGCAGTGGTTTTTGCCTTTGATAAATTTAGATCCTATTTAACATTGTCCAAGGTGGTAGTTTACAAAGATCACTCTGCCCTTAGATATTTGCTAGCCAAGGCGGAAGCAAAGCCTCGTTTAATACTTCTGGTTCTTCTATTGCAAGAATTTGATTTGGAAATTAGGGATAAATGAGGCACAGAAAACTTAGAGGTAGACCATCTTTCACGTCCAAAAAACCCACTACGAGCAATGTTAGATGAATCTGAAATTTCTGATACATTCCCCGAGGAATCGTTATTTGCCTTATCTTCGAAAGTTAATCCTAATTATCCATGGTTTATAGATTATGCAAACTATCTTGTGGCTAAGGTCCTCCCAAAGGATTTTTCATATCAGCAGAAAAAGAAATTATTGTCTGATTTGAAATATTACTTTTGGGAGGACCCTTTTCTTTTTCGGATATTTGCAGATTCCGTGATTCGAAGATGTGTATCTGCGGTAGAAGGGTAAATTATCCATGAGCAGTGTCATTCAGGTCCTACTGGTGGTCACTATGGAGCAAATCGCTCTGCAAATAAGGTTCTTGATTGGGGTTTTTTTTGGCCCCTTCTATTCAGGGATGCCCAAAGGTATGTGCTTTCATGTGATTCTTATCAGAAATCAGGTAATATTTCTAAATTACATGGAATGCCACAAAACTTTATTCTTGAATGTGAAGTATTTGATGTGTGGGGTATAGATTTCATGGGACCCTTTCCAGTTTCATATGGGAATAAGTATATTTTGTTAGCAGTAGATTATGTATCATTGTGGGTGAAGCGCAAGCTTTGCCTACTAATGATACTAGAGTAGTAATTCCGTTTTTAAAATATCTATTTGCGCGATTTTGCACCCCACGTGCACTTATTAGCGATAGGGTTCTCACTTTTGTAATCTACAGCTAGATAAGGTATTGCAGAAATATGGAGTCACGCATAGGATTGTGACACCATATCATCCACAAACTAGTGGTCAAGTTGAGGTATCAAATAGAGAACTTAAGCGAATCCTAGAAAAATCAATAGAAGCGAATAAAAAACAATGGTCTTAGAAACTACATGACTATTTATGGGCTTATAAGACCGCATTTAAAACACCTATAGGGACCACCCCCTTTAGATTGGTCTATGGTAAATCTTGTCACTTACCTATAGAGTTAGAACACATGTCATATTGGGCAATACGCTCTCTAAATTTTGATTCTAATTCTATAGGGGAGAAACGTAACATCAACTTAATGAACTAGATGAGTTGAGGACTATGGCATATGAGAACTCCAGAATTTATAAGGAGAAGAAAAACTATTTCATGACCGTCACCTACGAAAACCCAAAACATTCAAAAAGGGTGACCAGGTACTCCTTTTAAATTCTAGACTGCGTCTATTCCCAGGGAAGCTAAGGTTTAAGTGGTCCGGACCATTCCAGGTTAAAGAAGTCTTTCCCTATGGCACCGTCGAGCTAACTCACTCTGAAAAGGGAGATTTTATAGTAAACGGGCACCGATTAAAACTTTATTACAGTGCACTTCCCCAAGACTTTGCTCGTCTAGAATCCTTCCTCCATCTAGACTAGGAGACTGTATAGAATAGTATAGTAAATTGTCTATATAGCTTATAGAATATTTAATGAAAAGTTTAGTTATATTTCTACCCAGAAAAGTGCAAATAAATAACTTAGGAGAAATTGCTAAATCAGAAGAGTACACGGCCAAGCACACACCCGTGTGCATGGCCGTGTCTAGAACACACCCTTGGACATAGCCGTGTTTTGTAAAAAAAATGAGCAAGAGGCAATTTTTTTTCCGAGAAGGACACAGCTGCACACATGGTCATGTGCATAGCCGTGTTAAGCACAAACCCATTCACCCGGTCGTGTCCCATATAAACCTGGGAAAGGCGGCACAATTCCAGAGAACCACATGGGCAACTACACGCCCTTGTGTGTTGTCGTGTCATTCAACCCATTTTCCATTAAAAAAGCAAGAGCAGGACAAGGGTATCAACCCGGCCGTGTTCTTGGCTGTGTTTTGAAGACACGGCTGTACACCCAGTCATGTGCACATCTGTATCGTATGTGCCGATTATTTTGTTTTCGTCCAGAGAAGGACACGGGTCCACACATCCCCGTACTGTGGACCGTGTCCGCTCCCATCACCTGTCAGTTTGACCACACGGGTTGTGGACACGGCCATATTGTTGACCGTGTCCAACTGATATGCACACTTTCCCGCGAATTGACCATATGTTTCCTTGGAGACCCTATTTCCCGCGCTCGTCAATTCCCTAACACGGGTGCACACACGGCCGAGTGTCAATCCGTGTTTGTCTTCTTTATATAGGGGCCGAATTTTTCATTTCTCACCATCATTCCCACCTTCCCCACTTCAAATCCCTGCACTTTTTCTAGCCGGGTACAGCACCAGCTTCTCCAAATTCGCGGATTCGCCTCTTCTCTTCACAATCAATCGTCATCTGTACAATCTTGGTTTGCATTCTTCAAATCTCTTCTTATTTTGTTCTTCTTCCCCATTCTCTTTAGAATTTTCCTTTGTTTTCAGATCATGTCGTCATCATGAAGCCAAGGCGGTCGCCGACATCGGTCGGAGCTTCAAGCGTTATCTCCATAGAGGCGCGACGCCGCTCAACCGCTAGTCTTCATAGATGCACTCCATACAAATCGCTATAATCGCCTGCAATCTAATAAATTCCAGGATATACGAATAATAGACAGGGACATCCTGGAAACCATAGATCTAGCGGCTAATGTACGGGAACTAATTTCTGTAGTAGGGTGGCAAGGGTTTTTTGCCATAGGGGAGATAGGTTTTCGAGAACTCACGCTCGAGTTCTTGTCCACTTTTTATTTGAACCTTCAACCCTCCTTGACCATGAATGGAAGACCAACCGAGGGAATTATCTCCTTTCGGGTAGCAGGCACATTCTATACACTATCCCTCCTCTAGTTCACCCAACATTGAGGGGTGTATGAGGAGGCATTTCTCTTTTGTTCCGCCTACCCTGATCTGAAATTTAGTCTCCCCAGTTGCGACCAGGCGGGCGATATTTGGCGCTGTCTATCCTTTGACTTCGATCCCTACGAAGCCAAGAGGTCTAAGGGCTCAAGGCTGGATTCCCCCTCCCTACATTACATATACAATCTCCTTAGTCATACCCTGAGCGGCTGGGGCAAAAGCTCCGGCTTTGTTAGTTGTCAGGACATTCTCTATTTACATAGCATGACAGCCCGTTATCCTATCCACCTAGGGTACATGCTCGCCCATTTCATTCTTCATAAGGCCAAAAACTCGCGTATAGGTTCTCTTTGTGTATCCCCATACATTACTCGCCTAGCGAGAAATATCGGCCTTTTATCATCTTTCCCGCCAATGACTGTGGTAACGAAGACTGTGCCCATCACCATTGCCAGTCTTCGATCCATCCGCCTCATCACCGCCTGTCAGGGCCGTGGTGGTATTACATATACCATTGCGAGCCGTGGAACACATGTACCTGTCGCTGTCGACGACGATGAGGTCGATCCTGAATACGATGAGCCTCTCATCCCACCAGCCCGCTCGACTTATACTCAGGGGGAGTCCTCTACTGCCCAGCCTCCGCGGCAGTCTCGCTATGGGCAGGAGCTACATCACTTCTATGAGAACCAGCTCTCGCCGCGCCTTCAGTGTATCGAGGACATGCAGCAACGGACTGAGGACGCCATATATCAGATCCGGGCTCACTTGAGGATCACCGGCCCACCACGGCCAGCTCCTCGTAGACCTTACGCTCAGGATGATCCGGATGACCAGGATGACGGTCCTATGTACTTCTGATTTATATCACTGTCTACTTGGCTATGTAGTGCTGTATTATTTTTTTATTATGATCATGTATTATCATTTTCAGTATCTATTAAGATATTTGCCCTTGTTCCTTTCTGTGGTCCTTTATATTCATGATCGTAAGTTCTTTATATGCTGGTGCAATTGCTATCTCAAATTTTTTACATTGCAATGAAGACATTGTAACATTTTAGTCTTGGGGTGGATGTCTTTCAATTTTAAAAAAAAAAAATTCTGCGATAGACATGATTACAATTAATTATATTTTCTCTATCATAGTACTCAATGTTGTTATACACCCCCCTAAAAATTTTCTTTACTTCTCATTAAGCTTTCATTACTTCACTCATTTTGGAGTATAACTATCTAATTTACTTTCGCACGCTGATTAAAACGAATACGTATTCAAATTTGTTGTTTAGTAACTACATATAGAAATACATTAACCTACTTTTCTCAATATAATTTATTTTAAAAAGATTGTCCTTTATATTATTAACTAATAATCACTCCATTTTAGAAAATATATTTATCTATACTAAAGCGAGTCGATGAGTGTAATATTTTGATAATTTTGTATTTGGAAATAAAAATACAGAATTCGCTCTATTGGTGTTTAGAACTTTCTAGCGATCCTCAAACCTTTTGCACAAGTTAATTAGTAAGGGTGGAAATGACTTAGGCCTCCTTTTGGATAGCTTGAGCCTTTCAGTCCCAAAACCTTAAACATTATACCCTTGCACACCAAATTTTGACCTAATCCCTATACCTTTTGATACTCCACCTCTAAAATTCACCAAGGACAATCCTCGCCTAGTTGCACACCTATCATTGAGATCTTCATGAAATGAGTTTATTCATAGTGATATGTGGGCTGAGTGCGTGTACACTTGCACCCACTTGGAATGATCCCTACTATGATGTGATGAGTCCCTATTTTATACCTTATTTTGGACTCATCTAGGCCTTTTTCCTCAGCTTTGCACTATCTTTAAGCGCCATTAGTACTCCTTTTAGTTAGCTACGGCATTCCACGCCCTGTGCACCTTTTTAGCCCATTTCTGTGCTTGTGTGCATTTACATTCTTGCTTTGATTATTATTGTTTGCTGTGGCTGCCATGATCGATGTCCAGTGCAGTTTTCCTGCAGGTTTGGGGATCGTGAGGGCATTCGGGATAGGCGTTTCACTATTTTTTGGCAAAGGAGTCAGTGGTCGTGCGTTTTTACCCACGCACCACCATCGACCTCCTGGCGCACGATCACTGATCGTGCGCAGCCCAGACTCATTTGTGAAATCCATGTCTTGAACCTTCCGCACGATCACTTGCCGTACCGCGCACGACCACTGCTCGTGCGCCGCCGATCGTGCGCAGTCATACCCATTTTACAAAGTTCTGCCTGGCTATTTCCGCACGATCATCAGCATTGCCTCGCACGATCACTGATCGTGCGCTGCTGATCGTGCGCGACCATTGATTTTCTGATACAGGTATACAGGTTGCTCGCGCACGGGCGTTGACCTTGGTCGCGCACGACCACTGGTCGTGCGCCAGTGGTCGTGCGCCCTATTTATTCTGCAAGCTATAAAAAGCCCTGTTCCGCGAATTAGGGTAACGGACATTGTTACGAAACCTCCGCCAGTCTGCCGTTTCGCCCTCCAGCAGTTCCATTCGCCTCCACCTTCATCCCTACCATTGGGAGAACCTTCTCCGGCAATTCCAAAGCATTCCGCATCCTCCGGTGATCCTCCCGGCCATTGAAGCATTCTTCTCCGAGCTTTCCACCGAGGAAGAAGACGAAGCATACCTAGAGAACAGAATTACAGGCCCTCGAGGTGACAGCTCGGTGGTACCGGAAGCCCTCCTCGGACTGCACTTGGAAGCGGATTGAAAACCCGCACCTCCGGCCAATAACCGCGGTGGATCTTCAATCTCGTTGTTTTGCATTTTCTATCTTTTCTTGTTGCATGGAATGTTTATGCATGTAATGAACATCAATTTCTAGTGTTAATTTGATCATTTGTGTTTCATCTTGCTTATGAGAGTTATTCTTTGATGCGCCTCGCTCCATCTTGCTCCACTCCACACATTCGTTTCACTCAATTTCACTCCGCACTAATCACCTCACTCGCTAGACTTCCGTCCACTCACCAACCGAAGTACGGCATCGCGTCCGCTACATCCATCTCGCCTTGAGAAGCATTGATTGCGACTGCATAGTTTACATTAGTGTAATCGGTCGTAAGACCACCAACCAAAGCCCCTTCTTTTTCTATTTATTTCAATTAACTCTCATAATAATAGTTTTAGAGTCTAAATCATTCGACACTAATTGCATTCCTCAAGAGACCGACATCCGGGGATTTATTCCCAACTTTATTACTTGTGCGACCGGTACGCTTGCCGTATTTTACGCGCATCAAGTTTTTGGCGCCGTTGCCGGGGAATGCAACTGTTGAACGATTATGATATCTGGAAGTATTGGTATAAGAGTTAGTGCTTTTTGATTTTTGTTTCTTTGTTTTGTTGCTTCAGTGGATGCAGGGACGTGCTGCAAGAGATCTCGTTACTTACGATCCTGAGATCGAGCGAACTCTTTGTGCGCAAAGGCGTGCCGCTGCTATCAATCCAATCACAATGGGAGATCAGTTGAACAATGACAACAGAGTTCGTGTTGGAGGGAACCTCCATGATAACCGGAGCGGGGATGAGAATGAGGTGAATCTGCCGCTTGTCCGAACCTTGAGAGACTACACCACTCCCACTGTTGGGAGCATTTACCCTGGGTTCGGACCGGCGATCGCAAACCAGCAGTTCGAGATCAAACCAGCAATTCTTAACATCATCCGGAACAACGCACAGTTCTCCGGAATGGCCACGGAGGATGCCCATCTTCACTTGGCAGACTTTTCGGAAATCTGCGCTACTTTCCGCTATGCTGGGATTCCTGATGATACGGTCAAGCTCCGTCTCTTCCCCTTCTCTCTACGTGACAAAGCCATGTCATGGCTTCATGCCCTTCCTCCTAGAACTGCCACAACCTGGGAGGCTCTTACCACAAAGTTTCTAGCCAAATTCCATCCGGTCGACCGTATCGTGAGCTTGAGACGGGCCATCGCTAATTTCAGGCAAAATGACCAAGAGAGCTTAGCGGAAGTTTGGGAGCGCTTCAATGAGTTGCTGCGGAAGTGCCCCAACCACGGATTCCAAACGTGGAATCTCGTGGAAAGCTTCTACTTCTCCATCGAACCTCAACACCGCGCCATGATTGATGCCGCCTCTGGTGGAACAATTATGAACCTTGCTCCTGAGGATGCTTTGAGAGTTTTGCAGGACACCGCCACGCACAGCGCCTTTTGGACCGCAGGAAGGAATACCCCCCGTGGGACAAGTGGAGTCTTTGCTGTGGAAGTATCAAGGCCCGCTGCTGCTGCTCCGGTGTTGGCCATTTCGTGTCAAGGATGCGGAGGAGCCGATCATCATAGCTTTGAGTGCCCTGGAGCGGAGGTAACGTATGACCCCACCTTTTCCAATGAAACTGTTAATTTTATCGCGTATCAAAATAGGGGCGCGCCTTATGGAAATGCATATAATCCGGGTGCGAGAAATCACCCGAACTTCTCGTGGAATCAAAACGCACCGGGCCAACCATGGCAACCGGGGCAGCATCAAAATGATGCCTCCGCCTCTGGAAGCCAACCGCGGCCGCCTCACCCGAATTACCCCCAATGGCCCCCCGCCGTAAAAACTAATTCATTGGCTGAAATGTTTGAAAAATTTGTTGAAGTTCCCCAGACGAACATGACAAACCAAGCCGCTTCAATTCGTAAGCTTAAGGCACAGTTGGGCCAATTGGCTCAAATGGTCTCCGAGCGCACTCATGGTACTCTCCCAAGCAACACCGAAAAAAATCCCCACGAACAAGGGAAAAGCCTTGGGGAGGAAAGGCTGGGGAATAACAACGAACTCGTGATTAGCTGTATGATCAACAATGTTGGAACCACTACTTTATGTGATTCCGAAGCATCTAGCAACATCTTAACTCTGCAAGATGTCGCGAAGATGCAATTGCAAATAAACACCGAAGACCGGAAATCACTTATTTTAGCTAATGGAAATGTGGTTGATACTGAAGGTTGTGTGAGGGAAGTTGAGATCGAGGTTAACGGCAAACATTTTACCACTGATTTTCAGGTCATGGGACAAAAAGAAAATGACTCCATTTCGATACTTGGTGTCCCATTCCTGACGGCAAGTGGCGCATCCCTGGATTTTTCCAAAGGCCGCGTCACCTGGCCGGCCGATGATTTCGCCCTCGATGATACTTCCGTACACCCCTCTCTTGTTCAAAACGACATTTTTCTGAGTAGTGCAGATTTCAAGGAAGATTCTGGAATCCAAGCTTTGAAGGCAACCCTTACGGATGAGAAAACAAAGGGAGGATTGACCGAGACGACTGATGAGAAGAATGACTTATTGACCACGAAGATGTTCGAGTGCACCAAAGACACGGCGACCGTGCCATTTCCCACCGATGCTGTTGTTGAGCATGACATTCCTAGTTCCATGCGGGAGAAATCCCTAAACATTTATTCTTGTAATAATATTCATAACTGTGCTAAGCGTTCTGTCACTTGGGCTGATCCGATCGCCGTCGCAGTGCCGGAAATGACGCCATCGATCATAAAATCTGGGAAAACTGTGGAATCCACTCCTTGGAAGTCTCCATCGGTTGAGAAGCTGAAGGAGGCCAAGCGCTTGCGCGATAAGCGTTATTCTTCCTTCCGGCGCGAAGACACGCACCATCTGAGCAAGGGGAAATCCCCTTCTCAAGATGCTATGAAAAATTCTGCTTCTCCTTCGCTCTCCACCGGAAAGACTTACCACAAATCGGCATATAGCTGATTGCTTCTTTACCGCTCTGACTCGCTTTTCCTGCTTATTTTCCTAGTTGCTTTGGGACCTTATTTCGCTCTCTATTTCGTAGCTTTTATTTTGCTGCAAAAATATTATATACAACTGCTAATACAGGTATTTGGTCCACCTTAAGGACGGTAAACCAAAGGGCTATTCGGGAGACAACCCAAGCTTGGACCTTTTGGTCCCCTCGTTTATGATTTTTATTTTATGTTTTCTATTTTTTTGTATTTTCTATTGTTCGGCCTAATTCGCAGGTTCAGCTTATCTTTTGTGCGAATCAGCAACTCCCGTGAATCATCACGCAATCTTCTAGCATGCTCCCCTCTTTGGAGCATAGGTACTCTCTCTCGCTTCAGATTTCATTCCTTGGTTGAATGTCTATTTTACTTGCTTATGTTTTCTGGGGGGAAGAGCCGCTTGAGCACTCCACGAGCACATTTAATTTCGCATTCCAGTAGTTTTCCTTTTTGCTTCATTGTTTTTGACTCCTGCTGCACACACATTGGTACCCACATGAGCGCACACTTGACCACGCGTGCGGCTCGAGTTGATGTATTATTTCGTGTAAACTTTAAGATGGTGGTGCTGACGTAGGATTTTGATTTAGAGTAGTTCGAAACTCGTGCAGTGCTTCTAATCGAATGCTCACGTGTTGTAGAAATTGTATAGATTTAGTTTTTCTTTATGCTTGCAATTTATATTTTTTCTGCACTCGTAAATACTGTCTGTCCTACTCAAATCTATGAATACGGAGTAATCACTCGGTAGTGTAGGAATGTGTGTAGGCATCGGTAGCTTTGTATTGCTCGAGTCTGGAGGACGGATCACTTTTCTCGGTGACTAAGAACTTGCCCCAGGCTATTTTCGAAGCATTGGTGCACGGTTAGTCGAGCGTAAGCATGATGTAGGCCATCACTTTGGCCCGGTTGAGCCTTGCACCAGTCCTAACATAGCCCTCGCTAGCCCCGTTGAGCCTACCATCCTTTTGTTTCAGCTCCACACTCAATTCACCAATGCCTCAAGCCAATCCTAGTCGCACACCCGCGTCGAGCTCTAGTTCCAAGCATTTTCTCATTGGTTTGTTGATGTGGGAAGTGGTTTTGTGAAAAATGTGGATTTGCCATCTTGTTATATTTGCTGAAATTCAAGAATTTGAAAAAGAAAAAATTATAAAAGCAAAAATTGTGAAAAAGAAACGAAAAAGAGAAAATAAAAAGTATAAATGAAAATCTGTTTTTGAGAAATCTATTTTGGGGTAGGCGGTGCACACACCCATGTTGTAAAAATCAAGTGTGGGGGTGTGGTGCACTCGTATTCATTTTGCTAGTGGGAAATCTGTAATTGTGCGAGCTTCGTTGGGTAGTGCGTAGCCTTCGTTTTCATCTTTTTCATACATACCTACGTCTACACCCAAGCCCCAACTCTTCACCTAAAGTCCTACGGATTTATGCTCGAGTCGAACTAGCATCGTGGAGAGAGTGTGAACGGGCAAGCATATGGTCCCCGACATTGGTGGATTCCTTTGGAGATGATCACGAGCCCCGCTCTTTGGCAATGCTCCACCATCCGACTTGCCTATTTTCTTCCTACACATGACCGCGCGATTCTCCGGAAATTCAATCTTTGAGTAGTGACAGTATTTATTTACGTTTATCGAAAATTATAAATTGCATAGCATGATTAAAAACTCCTTCTATTATATTTTCTATGCACTTGTGTTTCTCGATTTCTCGTCCTACTGTATTTTGAAATTACTACGTCAGCTAGCCATTTTTGAGTCCACAAGGTGATTATTCGCCCGGGACGTGCAAATGGTTAAGTATGGGGGTGTGATGAGTCCCTATTTTATACCTTATTTTGGACTCATCTAGGCCTTTTTCCTCAGCTTTGCACTATCTTTAAGTGCCATTAGTACTCCTTTTGGTTAGCTACGGCATTCCACGCCCTGTGCACCTTTTTAGCCCATTTCTGTGCTTGTGTGCATTTACATTCTTGCTATGATTATTATTGTTTGCTGTGGCTGCCACGATCGATGTCCCGTGCAGTTTTCCTGCAGGTTTGGGGATCGTGAGGGCATTCGGGATAGGCGTTTCACTATTTTTTGGCAAAGGAGTCAGTGGTCGTGCGTTTTTACCCACGCACGACCATTGACCTCCTGGCGCACGATCACTGATCGTGCACAGCCCGGACTCATTTGTGAAATCCCTGTCTTGAACCTTCCGCACGATCACTTGCCATACCGTGCACGACCACTGCTCGTGCGCCGCCGATCGTGCGCAGTCATACCCATTTTACAAAGTTCTTCCTGGCTATTTCCGCACGATCATCAGCATTGCCTCGCACGATCACTGATCGTGCGCTGCTGATCGTGCGCGACCATTGATTTTCTGATGCAGGTCTACAGGTTGCTCGCGCACGGGCGCTGACCTTGGTCGCCCATGACCACTGGTCGTGCGCCAGTGGTCGTGCGCCCTATTTATTCTGCAGGCTATAAAAAGCCCTGTTCCGCGAATTAGGGTAACGGACATTGTTACGAAACCTTCGCCAGTCCGCCATTTCGCCCTCCAGTAGTTCCTTTCGCCTCCACCTTCATCCCTACCATCGGGAGGACCTTCTCTGGCGATTCCAAAGCATTCCGCATCCTCCGGTGATCCTCCCGCCCATTGAAGCATTCTTCTCCGAGCTTTCCACCGAGGAAGAAGACGAAGCATACCTAGAGAACGGAATTACAGGCCCTCGAGGTGACAGCTCGGTGGTACCTGAAGCCCTCCTCGCACTGCGCTTGGAAGCGGATTGACAACCCGCACCTCTGGCCAACAACCGCGGTGAATCTTCAATCTCGTGGTTTTGCATTTTCTATCTTTTCTTGTTGCATGGAATGTTTATGCATGTAATGAACATCAATTTCTATTATTAATTTGATCAATTGTGTTTCATCTTGCTTATGAGAGTTATTCTTTGATGCGCCTCGCTCCATCTCGCTCCACTCCACATGTTCGTTTCACTCAATTTCACTCCGCACTAATCACCTCACTCGCTAGACTTCCGTCCACTCACCAACCGAAGTACGGCATCGCGGCCGCTACATCCATCTCGCCTTAAGAAGCGGTGATTGCGACCCGCATAGTTTACATTAGTGTAATCGGTCGTAAGACCACCAACCAAAGCCCCTTCTTTTTCTGTTTATTTCAATTAACTCTCATAACAATATTTTTAGAGTTAAATCGTTCGACGCTAATTGCATTCCTCAAGAGACCGACATCCAGGGATTTATTCCCAACTTTATTACTTGTGCGACCGGTACGCTTGTCGTATTTTACGCGCATCATGATGCCCCTAAAAGAAAAACATAGTGATATGTGGCCTGAGTGAGTGTATACTAGCACCCACTCGGAATGATCCCTACTATGGACCCTTGGTTAAGAAAAAGAAAAAATATAGAGTATCCATCTTCAAAAAATATGGGAAGTATAATACGTGCAAATTCTGGGGGTGCTCTTATAATATCGATGTATGTTAAGGTATTGACCATACAAAGGGCTCAATTATGATCTAGGTGTGATGAAAAAAAACCATCGAGTTATCTTTGCTTACCCCACCTATAATCACCTATCCTAAGCCAAAAAGGTTACACCATAATACAACTCCTAAGGATCCAACCTTACTAATTCTCATTAGTGCTATGGAGAGGGTGTGTAAAGGAAAGTGTATGACTATCAATATGGGTATTTTTAAGTTTTGAAAGACTAATGCATATGTTATTAAGATTGTTATTTTCTCCTTACAATAGTTATGGATAAATATAATCCTAATTCTAAGAAAGAGCGAAAAATAGTTAAGATATGTATTGGAGGAATTTTAAGATAAAGTTATATTTAGATAAGTCTGCTGTACTATTTCCTATACAATTACAGCATCAAATTTCTATTTGAATTCATAACTACCAGTGTGCAGAAGAAGAATTATGTATCGGTAGCCAAATTGTTTGAATTTATTTGCTTAGGGACAATCAAACAGTCAAGTCTGGGGGTATTTGATGAGTACAATTATGATAGGCTTTTTACTATCATAATTGTAATCATGTCCATTATTTTCCTACCTCTTTATCAAGTAATTGCGCGAGAATAGTTAGGAAATTGTATTATCATGAATAGTAGAGCATAGTTTGGCGTTTTAACTATTTCATGTATTGAGCTCTTCACTTACTACTTCATTTCTCTAATATAGGTACGACGAACCAGTGGAACTAAAAGACTTGGAGCAAACAGGGGAGTTGACAGGACAGAAATGGCTGATCACAGGAGAAGAATTGGTCACACACGGGTAGGAACACCCCCGTGTTCCTGCTCGTGTTCTATTCTGGCTGAATCCGATTTAATGAAGGAGGAGTCAGAGCACCACATGGGTGGGAAAACGTCCGTGTTCCCAGCCCGTGTCCTTTTCGGGTCAAATTGAAGAATTAAAGTCGGCCAACCTGTGTCTGAAGGACATGAAGAATAACACGGTCGTGTTCTCCAACACGGCCGTATCAGTCCCCGTGTCATCTAACATGGCCCATGACCAAACACGTCTACTCATGTGGAACTACTCTGGAACTGCCAACATGGCCTGCAACACGGCCATGTTGGAACCCGTGTTCGACCATGTTTCCTATGAGTCTATAAAAACCTGAAGAAAAAATTAATCTGGACCTTTTGGATCAATTTACATTGGAGCTTTTTTGGAGGACGAAATTGGAGCACCCAAGAGAAGGATAATTTAAGAGGATTTTTGTATGCCTTTAATTCTTCATATATCTTCTTAATTTTGACCTTATCTTTGTGATTCAACTTTCCTTATATTATATTTTATATGAACTTTGTATTTGAACAATTTGTTTAATAATGCATCGCATTGTTGTCATCAAATTTGTGGTATTTTATGCGTATATAATCCTTGGAACAAAAATGATTATCCTAAATATGAATTTAGCTTTTGTTATTTATGAATTTCAAACCTCTAGATTGTGAAATAGGATGTTTGTAATGATGTTAATAATTTAAAAATTAGGAGTTATTTCTATTTACATTGCAATTTTCATGATCAAGAGATATGTTAATTGTATAATTTTGATACGCATAAATGAATTTATTTTATGTTAGAGATAGGATTTCATGAGTTTGTGTAGTAAATAGGGTAACTTAATGCAAATTTGATTATCGTAAATTGTTAGAGAGAAGATTTACTAACTTAGGTTAGATTTTTAATTGCTCGAGAGAGAGTTTAACGGATGTCGTACCCTTACATTACAATGGATTTTATAATGTTGATATCACATGATTAGATAGATTTGAATCAATGTGAAAGTAATTTCATGTGAATGCTCTTAACTGTCACCTTTTCTTGAATTTGACACTCCAATGTATTTTATCTAAATAGTCATAGTTAGGTTATTGTAGGTTAGAATTCAATTTTAATTATCGGTGTGATAATATAGGAAGGGTGAGTACGAGTATTTGAAAAAACCTTATGGAATACAACATGAGATGTAGAATTCTCCTATACAATGATTGATAGGTGCACTTGCCTTAAATTTTAAATCAATTTAGCTTATGCCTGTCTACATAGTTATTATTAAATTGTAGAATGAATCTGCATCATGTTATTATAATGTTATGTGAAAATAATCATCAGATCTCCCCGTGGGGACGATTCTATTTAGGTGATAGTTGATAGATTGACTAAGTGTGCTCACTTTTTTCCCTTAAGATTTGGTATTCTATGAAGAAGGTAGTTGAGTTATACCTTGATGAGGTCATCAGATTACATGGAGTGCCTATTAGCATTGTATCGGATTGAGACTTCAGATTTACGTCTCGCTTTTGGAAGAGTTTACAGGAGGGATTGGATACCGATTAAAGGTATTCCACCGCCTATCATCCGCAGATGAATAGTTAGATAAAGCGTAAATATGATCATGGAAGATATAATAAGATGTTACATTTTGGATCATGGTGGTGCTTGGGATGTGCGTCTCGGACTCATGAAATTTGCATAGAATAATAGTTATCAAGAGAGTTTACAGATTGTCCCGTTTGAGGCCTTATATGAGAGGCGATGTAGGACTCCTTTGTTTTGGGCTGAGGTTGGTGAGAGACAATTGCTATGTCCGGAAGCCCTTGAAGAGATGAATTGTGATTTAACTCATATTCAGGAGAAGCTCTATTTTGCTCAAGAGCGTAATGATAAATACGCAAATCGACGAAGGGTCGGTCTGGAGTTCTCCGTTGGGGACTTGGTCTTTTTGAAAGTTTCTCTAATGTCAGGTAATAATAGGTTAGGAAGGATCCACAAGTTAGACCCCCGGTATGTGGGACCTTTTTAGATTTATGAGCGCATCAGAGTGCCAGCTTATAGACATGATTTACCTACTACCTTCCCTAATGTCCATGATGTGTTCCTTGTGAGACAATTGCGTAAGTGTGTTCGTAGTGATCGTCATGATCTTGATGCGGTGCCCCAGATTCATCCAAATGTTTCGTATGTAGAAGGGCCTATTCGTGTTTTGGAATCTATAGATCGAGTGTTACAGAGGAAGACCATTTCAATGGTAAATGTTTTTTGGAGAAATCAATACGTCGAGATAGCGACGTGGGAGTTAGAGTCGGTAATGAGAGAATCTCACCCGCATATCTTTCCATAGTTTCTGGTATGTCTCCATGCTTTTGATGGTGCTTGATCTTTTCATTTAGGTTTGGTTTTGAAGTCTAGATAAGTTTCAGGACAAAACTTCTTTTTATGGGGAGTGACTGTAACACCCCCGATTTTCCGAAAATATTATTTGATTTTGTATCGTGATATTTATGACGGCAGGGCGTTACTTTATATGTCTTGTTGATGGCACTGCACCGTTAGTACATTTTCGTGTCCATTGGGTTTGTTTGACAAGATTTTTTGGAGTTTTTGATTAGATTGAATGATGACTTGATTGGAAGAAATAAATTTGTGGATTGTATGCTTATAATAAACATTTGATGTTAGTGTCTCAAGAATGGTTCGTCAGATTCTAGGGTTGTCTTCGCTGCTAAATTCATAAAGTCTATATTTTATCCAAGAATAAAAGACAAATCTAAATTCTCACTTTTAACTTGCTGATTCTCGAGAAGCCCTTGCTAGTTCTCAGGAAGCTTTTAGTACTCGAGAAGTCCTGACTTGCAGATTCTCGAGAAGCCCTTTCTAGTTCTCGAGAATCCCTTTTAGTACTCGAGAGGCCCTTGCCTGAGTTTCCGAGAGGACCTGAAGTTCTTGAGTAATCCTTTCTCAGCTCTCGAGAAATCCGTCATGTTTATTCTCGAGTAATCCATTCATAGCTCTCGAGAAGTCCATGGTGTTCTCGAGAAATACATCCTGAATCTCTCGATAAATCATTCTTTAGTTCTCGAGGAGCCTTAGTTAGTCCCCGAGAAATCTTCTACCTGTTCCCGAGAAGTCTCCTTCATTTCTCGAGAAGCAACTTCTAGTACTCGAGATTTGACCTTATTCCCGAGAAAGCCTCGTCGTGTTCTCGAGAAATCCATACCTTTGTCTCGGAAAATTCAGTTCAGCCGATCCCGGTTCTTTCTCTTAGGTATGATTATTTCAATAATACATTTATTATATATATGTACATACTTATTCATCCTACTTCATTTAGACCGAACTCCTGTTCATATCCCAAACCAGAGTGGCGTGAGCGAGAGAGAGAAAGTTCTTCCGTGATTCTTCTGGTGGCAGCTTACGTTGCTCCGGTGCTCGAAATCTTCAACCGATTATAGATCTGGAAAGCTCTCAACGAGAGCTACGTCATTGTGGTAAAGTTTTCCCCATTTTTTGAGTTTTCCTCGTTATGGTTTTTGGCCCTAACCTCTATTTTGACCATTTTTGTTCAGATTTCGACTTCCCCCGACTTCCTTAGTCCTGATCTACGCAGAGGTGCAATTTGGAGATCTCCTCTAGTAAAACCAAGGCAAGTGGTGGTTTTCGCTCCTCCCTCTTTTTTCCAATCTTGATGATAACTGATAATCTCTTTTTCTTTAATCTTTCTACACTTTTGTCATTCTGATTTCTAGATATGTTTAATCTTCCCTTTTAAATCTACTTGCACTATTAAGTTCTGGTTATGACAATTCAACCTTGCAGCATTGTTTGTGATTTTGATGATATGATAAATTGTTGGCTTTAATCGCCCCTTACTATTAGGTTGGACGTGTTAGAGTTTATCTAGGATTGTAAATCCTTCCTAAATGTTGATTAACAGCTTCTTAAACCTAGAAATAAATAGTAGAATCAGATGTGCCAAGTCATGAGATTTATATAAAGGTTTTTCTTTGTTACGGGGGTTAGTGGATGAAACCACCACCGCAATGTTTGTTCCCTTCATTTGTACCTTGTGAAACTCTACCGGGTGATTGGGCATCTGCGGTGAATGGTGGAGTGTATGAGTCACCCCTGCCATTAGACGGATATTATATCTGTGAGGGTGTATCCGGATGAGTGACCACCTCCCTTGTGTTTTTGGGTAGAGTTGACTGTATGTGGCTAATAACGTTTTGAGAATTTTTTTCTTGTGATTTAATCATACTCTCCACATTTTTAGCCTTATGCATCTGGTCTTATTGGATGTACGTGACGATTCACGTAAATTCTATTATTTTTGATTTTGGTACTTTACTCTTGTAATCTACTTCAGTACTTTTGGTCTTGGGTTGGTACCCCTTTTGACCTTTGTTTAATTTTGGCTTATTTTTCTTCCAGCACTTGTAATTTCTTGCTGAGGTGTTCTGTCTTTGGAATGCCACAGGTTGGGAGCTTTATCAGGTAGTGGAGTTGGTATTGGAGTCCCTGAGCAGCAGTGTTTGATGTGGTTTTCACCTCGCCGTTGCGAGGTAGTTTTTTTGTTTTAGTTTACTTTACCTAGTTCAGACATACTTTTGTTTTATGTGGGTTCGTGTCAGATTGTTGATGCCCACAGGATAGTTTATTTTGGATACTTGGCTAACTGCTAGTTGTTTTCTTTGTGATGAATTGGATTACTTGCTCTCCAGGATGTTTTATGCTAGGAATGCATGTTAGGTTTTTTCAAATATAATAACTACTATTATTACATCATGCATTGAATGTTTTAAAATTGTAACTCATTATATTTAGCGATAGTAAAAGCTATTTTTACAACAATTATAATCCTAGAGTCTTGCATACCATGAGTTGTTCCCTAGGGGACATTTTATCTCATAAATGAAGTATTTTCTACCGCGTATAACTTTTTCCTTGTGGACTAGATGAGCCACTAAGTCGAGGGATACAGCTAACTGCTTAACTTAAACTGGATTTTTCTCTGAACAGAGTTAAAAACCTTTCTTTATGTGTTAAGTACGAGTTTTTCCTGAGCGTCCGTAGTTATCCCCTGCTAACGTGGCATCATGATGCGCATTTTCCCTTACTCTTATATATATTTAAAGGCGGTGAAAAATACGTGTTGTGATATACATGGAGGACATAGAAGAGGTCAGAGATGACATGAAGTCCATGCTCAGCCAGGAGTATGAGGCTTTCAGGCAGGTCCAGAAAGAGAGCTTAGCTAGGTGCTATGAAAGATTCTTCAGAATATTAAATGAGCTAAGGACCTATGGCTGGGTCATTAACAATTATGAACTTAATTACAAGTTCCTAAGGTCTCTAACTAGATACTGGGACACCAAGATTTGCGACATCAAGGAGGTGGCCAAGTTGGCAGATACTCCTCCACCAACTCTGTTTGGGAAGCTTTTGTCATATTAAATGCAGTTGACTGCATGGAAGGAGGAGGAGACAAGCAGTATGTCCCAGATCAACGAGAAGGCTGTGGCGTTCAAGACTGAGAGCTCAAAGAGGAGCAAGGGGTTGACTGCCTCTCCTCCAAGAAGGCCAGTTGACTCAGATAGCTCAAGGTCTTCCTCATCTGAAAGCAGCATGTTAGATAAATACTTTGCTGCCTTCTCTAGGCAGCTTCAAAAGTTGATGAGGGAGGAAGCAATGGAGGATCAGACCTTCTTCCTCCTCTCATCTCAAGGAGGACAACTACAAGGCAGATAAGAAGCACTCCAAAAGATGCAGGTATGACTCTAGTAAACATATTTCCACTAAAGTTGTTTATTTCTAGTGCAGCAAACCTGGGAATGTAATAGCTGATTTCCCAATCAAGAGTAAGGAGGCTTGTGAGAAGAAACAACACTTAATAATTGCAAGAAGGAAAATTCCTTCATGTCTAAGAAGGAGAAGAGCTGGAATGACTCATCTTCATCACAGTCTGAAAATGAAGAAGAAGAAGCCTACAAAGGGATGATCGCAAGGTCTGATGAGGATTCCTTGCAGGATCATCCTGGCCTAGTTAAGGTACACTCTCTATCATGTTCATCATCTAAGTTAGAATATGAGACAAGTCCTAATTCAGAAGTATCTTCATCCAAGGATGAAGGTGACTCTAAATTTGAGGAAGACATCAATAAAATGATTAAGAAGTATAGTGAAATTCTGAATGCTTTTAAGAAAAGCAAGAAGCTGGCCAAAAAGTAGACTGAGGATATTATCTCTCTCCAGCATGCTGCTTCCTAACAATCTGAGTCAGCAACCTTGCTGGAACAGAAAATCAGTGATGTTATCCAACCGAAGAACATCAAAGTCATTCAGATAGGCACCATTAAATACAATGACAGTCTCACTAGGGATCTGGAAGAGAACTCCAAAGAGAGAAGAGAATTGTGGCTAGTAACTCTAAGCCCAATTCTGTACTGACCTTTATTCACTCCTTCTCCTCTCAGAGAAATAAGAGGGGCTTAGGTTTCAACGGAAACACTAGGGCTTCCCCATTCAAAGAAAAGGGAAAAGCTCCAGTTCAACCACTCATTACCTTTGATAGGGTAATACTCCATTCTAACTGGTATGACCAGGACTCCATGTATGGTCACTAGAAGAATGGGAATTCTTCCTGGAAGAATACAAGTGTGCCTTCTAATGGAAGGAGAAGAGGAATGAGGATGAGTGCCATCAATATAGCCCATGAAGAAACACAAATGGCCCATCATGGACCATTTGTCTTTGGTGCTCTAGCCCCCACTCTCAAGAATGTGGCTGCAGCCAAATTTCAGGGCAATCCAGTAAAGACTCTGAACAAGGGTCAGTCTATCAGCAAGCCTGATTTGGCTATTTCTGATGTTATCAAGAGCATGTCTTTTGCAAAGAAGACTGCTGCTAATTGCATTCATAGCAGGCCAAATAAGTCTATTCGAATATTCACCTTTAGCAGGATACTAGCTGTAAGGAACCTGAAAAAGGCTGCTGGTGTTCCTTCTGGATAGAGAGCTGTTGTTAGCACAACTATAAGAGCAGCTCAGAAAATAAGGTACAACATTCATGAGTGCTGGTGCGATGGCAAAGTGGGCCACTATTCCATAGATTCATGGCATAATCCCAGTGTGGCTAGAGCAGTAGTTAGTCGACCAGTCAGAAAATTTGCTGGTAGACATGTTTTTTAGACTAATATGAACGTAGGAACCAATACCTATTGGGGTCCTAAGGTAAAGTAAATCTTGTCTTGCAGGTTAGTCCAAGTGCCCATACTACTATATGGTACTTAAATTGTGGATATTCTAGGCACATGACTAGAACAAGGAGCAACTTGAGGGAGTACACTGTAGTGAAGGATGGACCCAAAGTGATCTTGGGTGGATCAAACAGAGGAGTCACCAGATGTTTTAGTAAGATCACAAATGGCATAGTTACTCTCACAAAAGTAGCTTATGTGGAAGGATTGCAACACAACCTGATAAGCATAAGCTAACTCTGTGATCTTTGCTATGACAAAATATTCCACAAGGATGATGCCATATTAAGAGGTTAAGTGACCAAGAGATCATCTTAACAAGCACTAGGAGTGGGAAATTCTATTGCTTAAATTTTCTGTGTTTAGATATAAACTCTCTTATATGCCTAGTTTCTTATGAGAAAGTCTCATATTGTGTCAAATGGCACAAGAGACTAGCTCATTTGAACTATAAGAAAATTTGCGAGCTCTTTAATGAAGAGCTAGTTAGGAATGGTCCTAATATTAAATGCACTAAGGAAGCCATTTGCTCTGCATGCCAAAAGGGCATGTAGACCAAGCTTCTTTCAAGAGTATTGGGATCAAAGGCTCTATGAGTTGTTTACCTCTTACATATGGACTTATTTGGTACAATGCCAGTACATAGTCTAGGTACGAAAGTCTACACTCTTGTGGTTGTTGATAACTTTTCCAGATGTGCTTGGGTTTTCTTTTTGAAGAAAATGTTTGAAACCAATGATGCCTTCAAGACATTTGATAAGAAAATTCAGAATGAATTAGATAATACTGTGGTCAAAATTAGAAGTTACTATGGGACTGAATTTCAGTTTGATAACATGAAAAGGTTTTATGAAGAGGAAGAGATTCCCCAAGAATTTTCCTCTCCAAAAATACCCCAGCAAAATTGTATTGAGGAGGTATAGGACTCTTATAGGGGCTGGAAGGATATTGTTGAGTGACACATCTCTCCCATAATATTTCTTGGCTGAGGCCGCAAATACTGCATGTAATTTCCATAACAAAGCCTCTATCACCAAGAGCAACAAAAAGACTCCCTATGAAATCTTGAAGGGCAAAAAACCAAACCTGGGTTATCTCGGGATCTTTGGTAGCAAGTTCTACGTGCGGAATAATGGGATGTCCCATGTAACTAAGTTTGCTGCCAAGTACTATGAAGTTATTCTTATTGTAAAGAACAATCATAGTAAGGCCTATAGGATCTACAACTTGACAAGTCAATATGTACAAGTGTCTGTTAATGTAGTATATGATGATTCCACTATAATTAATAGTGAACTACTAATCTCCTCTTCTAGTCCTACATCTACAAAACTATTGATGGACAAGCTAACCATCCAGGATGCTGCTCCATTTGTCCAAGATGGAGTGGATATTCTAGAGGAAGCACTAGACACTAATGATGTGGATGAAGGTCAGCAATATGCAGGCATTGAAGCACAGGATACTGAAGAAAGATTTCCTCCAGTAATCAAGCATCTAAGGGATCATCCAGGACACCTGTTTATTGGTGATGCTAGTTAAGGATTGGTTACCAGGAGCAGAAGTAACAACACTCCACTATACTCAAGCTTCCTGTCACAAGTAGATCCCAAAAGGTTTGAAGAGGCCAACAAAGAACTATTATGGATTGTAGCTATGCATGATGAACTGAACATGTTTAAGAGGTGTAAGGTCTGGAAGGAAGTTTCCAAACAACAATTACATAATTTCATTGGAATCAAGTGAATTTATAGGAACAAACTTGATGAAAATGACATTATAATCAAGAACAAGGCTAGGCTGGTGGCTAAAGGATACATACAGGAAGAAGGTGTTGATTTTGATCTAACCTTTTCCCTAGTAGCCTTATTGGAAGCGATCATACTATTTCTTGCATATGCTTCATACCAAAGATTCATAGTCTACCAGATGGATGTGAAGTCAGCCTTTCTGAATGGTGACATAAAGGAAAAGGTTTATGTTTAACAGTCTCCAGGTTTTGTTGACTCTAACTCACCTGAATCTGGTTATAGACTTAGGAAAGCACTATATGGGTTGAATCAATCCCCTAGAGCATGGTATGAGATATTATGTATCTTTCTCATTGAGAAAAAATTCTCAAGGGGGAAGATAGATAAGACCCTATTTCTAAGGTAATCTAAGCGCAAGATCATACTAGTCTAGATTTATGTTGATGACAAAATCCTTGTATCTACTGATGATAACCTTTGTAGAAAGTTTACCAAACTTAAGTAATGGAAGTTTGAGATGAGCAGTATGGGTGAGATCAAGTTCTTCTTGAGCCTCCATATAAAACAGACTAATGATGGCTTATCCATATCCTAGTCTAAGTTCACTAGGGAGTTGATCAAAAAGAATGGTATTGAGAATGCCACCACTATGAAAACTCCCATGGGGTCAAGTATGCCTATTGACAAAGATGAGGTGGGGAAACTTGTTGATGAAACCTTGTATAGAGAGATAATTGGCTCCCTTCTATACTTTACTGCAAGTGGGCACAACATCATGTATGTTGCATGTGTTTGTTCTAGGTATCAGGCCTGTTGGTGTCTACTGATCGTTATGAAAATAAAACCGAACTAACAATCCAATGAAGGCAAGTATACCCATCGAATTGTAGCAAGAGGACACAAGTGTCATATTAAAATCCGAAAACTTCTGAGTAATTCTACTCACACAAAAAATTATTATCTTATCAGAAAATATTTTAGGGTTTGTTAACTAATTTAGAAAGAAAGAAAACTACTTGCAATTATGAAAAGAAGATTACTTGCACAAATAAATACAACTACTAGTGATTAAATGAGAGCTTAAAACGATGAAAAGGAAGTAGCACTCGACCGTGAATCACCTCGACATAAGTTAATCAAAGATACGATAACAAACCAAATCTTAATATGATAAAGGTCCTAGATCGTGGAGGTTCCCAAAGCTTTAACACTCTTCTCTCGAAGTCGTGCCCAACTGAGTTTAGGAAGGTTCGATCGAACTCTCGTCCATATTCGGAGGCCTAAAGCTCTCCTTAAGTGGTGAACCCAACGATTGTATTTCACTCCAATCCGGGAGATTTAACGTCTGCCTCTCTCAAGGGATGCACGCAACTCTCTTTACTCTTGAGTGTTCACTTCAAACTATGAGCCTCTCGTCTAGCTAAGAGTGAAAACCAAGATGGAAATTTTTTATCGACGATATAATTCCAATCATGATTATTAAAGTGCAAATCGAAGGCCTAAACCATAAAAAGAGAAACTAAAGTAAAGCAACATAACTTAATCAATTTAACCTCAGATCATCAAGATCGAGTGCTAGGAGGATTTAGTTAATCATGTTGAAGTTGGGGAAGAGAGAGGAGTAGTGGAAGTTCATGAAAATCAAGGTGAAAGTGAAGAGAAAGAACACTTTTTATTAATCTAAAAGAGAGATTACAAACTTGGAGAAAATGAAATTATAATTGCATGAAAGTTAAAACTAAACTATCACTAACATTTATACTACAAAAAGAAGCTCGAAACTATTACAAGGAAACACTAAAAGTTGGAATTAAAAAGCATGAAATAAGGAGAGAGAAGTACAATAAAACAATAAGAAATGAGAATGGCAGCACCTCCCTATTACCCAAAAAATTCCTCTGAACACAAGGGGGACTACTAAATTTATAAAATTTTCTTGGCTCGGTCACGCTCCCTGACACGCCCGGAAAGGGAGCATACCAGGGTCGTGTAAGTAATGACGTTGACTTCTAGTAACAGCTTCTGGCGGGAATGATGATTGCTTTGTACGTTGGCTAACATGCCCAGGGACATGCTCGTCTAAGGAGGGGAGTGTAAGGAACGTCACATCAGGAATCTTTGTCGGAAATTCGTCAGTCTTAAGAAAAGGTGGTACACGCCCCAGGGCCACTACCATGGAGGGCTGTCACGTACAGGTTGACGTGCAATAACGAACATTCTTTAATGGCGGATTGGCCTTGTCTCCAAGACCAAAAAACCAAGGCTATACATACAGGGAGGGCATGTCTTGGGGGTATGTCTAGTGAAAATCTTTGAAAATGGTCTCTGACAGCATTCTTCCTTGGGATCGATCTACACGCCCAGGGGGCGTGTCATGGGGGCGCATTATAATAACCCGACCCGTTACATAACATATAATAGAAGTTCCGGTCGGGGCCCCACATTATATGCCACAAACAGACGGCGAGGTCACAGGTTAATACCAAAATACCACGCATCCTAACTCAGAGCATTCTAGCGGAAGTTTTTAAGTTATACTAACTAAATCCATGAATGTCCACTACTATATAAATAAATCATTTTTATACAAGACCAGGAATGTTAACAAGCACACCTCTCACGGCCTTAAGGCCTTACAAGTTTCTCTTTACAAACATACGACTTCATACATCAGCACGGAGGCCGGCCACACTTGAAATCCAAAGCTTTGCACGGCCTTCGAGGGCCTAACAACAAAAGCAAGGGCTTCAGCCCGCTCAATCCATTTCCGCATCTACAAGGGCAGCACCTGCATATATACATTCACCCCATGGGTGACAAACAAAGAAACGGTCAGCATTCAGCTGACCAATTATAACAACCCTACCCCTTACCCGGGGCAGTGGTTCCTTCCCTACATGTAATCCAATCTCAATACATATATCAAATTCACAATATCATCACAAACGCCGACCTTTGTGCCAGACGTTCCGTGCACTCAGGGCACGCTTACGGTGTACCAATCTCCTGATGGTTCCACCACCAATTTGAGGTGGTTACTTGTTGGTCGGGCCTAAGCCTCCAAACCCCTGTTGAAGACCTCACAGACCCGTCCACTCAGAGGCACGCACCCCATAACAACTTGTGAGCACTATCAGTTGACCTAACCACGTAGTGTAACAAGCCTAGGGAAATCGCCGCGCTGCATTGCTACCAATCTACCACTCACCCGATCCTACCACAGAACTTGTTGGGTGGCCCACCCACTCAAAGGTTTTTAACTTGTTGGCTATGGGAAACGACCGCAAAACCATTGCTGACGACCTCTCATACCCATCCACTCAGAGGTATTCGCATACAACAATCCGATCAATGAAATTTGTGGGTGTCCTACCCACTCAAAGGTTCTCTCATTCCTCCTCAACATCGGCACATCGTGCTGCATTCCATTCCATAAATACAGCTCGCGTCGAGCATACAACCAAAGGAGCTATACAAAGCTCATCACAATCGTCCTCAACATCTCCGTTAGGTAACCGATGTATATACGGAGTCTTCTCCGGTTTGCAGCATCACCAATCCAGACATCCATCCATATGGGCTTCATACAGCATGCATATGTCGTACTACATAGTTCCAGCTCTAGATGCAGACTCAACCACTGGAATCACTTACGCTCTTCCATCTTTTGATGGAGGATTCCACGGTTATACATGCATAAACAAAGGGCTTCACCTTCCCAACGAAGAAAGACCATTACCCTTGACAATCGCTTCGACGATATGGAAAAATAGCCAGATGGAAACCACCGCGGCAGCCTTGCCTAAACAACGCTGCACTCGGCTCTCGAAACGGACCGATGAAGCTCCACCGGCAGTCAGAAAGCTTCTCCTTCTTCCTTCCTTGATCTCCTCTCTCTCTCTCTTCACTTAGAAAGAGAAAGGCTAAGATGAGAATGAGATATTCATCTCCATTCTCGGCCTTATCAGAGCAGGGAAGAGCTGGGACCAGAAGATCCAAATAGAAGGGAATGAACGTCCAAGATCTGCTTGGAAAAGCATCTAAATAGAGCTGACACCGCCTGTGACACGCTAGTGTCACAGGCCGCATTCCTTGAGGGGTTCAGGAACCGACTCAATTTGGAACAGAACACGGACCACGATACGCCCGTGTTACTCCTTGACATACTCGTGTCAACCAGTATACGGCCGTGTGGATGGATGTGTCACCTCATCAACACAAGGCTAAAACACCCGAGAAGGACACGGCTAAGGCACACGCCCGTGTCCTCGGCCATGTTCTCAACACTCCCCTGTGACACGCCCGTGTCACAGGCTGTGTACACACTCAATTCCACTCAACTCAATGCCACTCAACTCCACTCCACTCAATTCCACTCAACGCCACTCAATGCCACTCCAGAATCCACCCGAGTAGGACACGCCCGTGTCCCAGGCCATGTTGCCTCTCGACGATCAGTTCTCGAGAGCTCGAGTCGACGCCTACAAAAACAGAACACGCCCTGGGACACGCCCGTGTCCCAGGCCGTGAGCACTAGAAACGCCCTGGGACACGCCCGTGTCCCAGGCCGTGTCACTCAGCCTGAACCCATTTTTGGGACTTAGGTTTTTTGGGGTGTTAAAATCCTCCCCTGCTTATAGAAATTTCGTCCCGAAATTTAGCGCAACATATTCAACAATACAACCATCCCTTGGTACAAATACACATGATAATCCGGGGTTAAGCTCCCCACATTCTCGCACCAACAAAAGCAAGCAATGGAATGTACTTCTCTCTAAAGGAGTGTCTGCACAAACACACATAAGAGATACAAGGTATAACAAAAAGCAATAAAGTGTACCCTCCACGTTATTTCCACTCATCCGCGTCTTTAAGAAGCTTTTTAACAGCCTCC
The DNA here is from genome assembly GCA_039513925.1 of Platanthera zijinensis. Taxonomy (NCBI): domain Eukaryota; kingdom Viridiplantae; phylum Streptophyta; class Magnoliopsida; order Asparagales; family Orchidaceae; genus Platanthera; species Platanthera zijinensis. The sequence continues at coordinate 126,440,390 of CM077084.1, forward strand.
TGCAACTCCAGGTAAAACACTTGAGGCTATTGCTCGTCATAATGCGAGCTTTGCGGCTCCTGCACTCCGAGATTGTACACTCGCGGTTGCGCCCGGGATGTAGATGATTCTGCAACTGCCTTACCCTTTTCCTCATAGGATGTGCCTGGCTTTTTCTCACTCTTTAACGGGCCTTTCAAATAGTAACGGGCAATATGCCCCTGCTTTCCACAAATGAAACATGTACGCGAATCAACACGTCCTTGACCAAACGTCGTGCCCGAAACATCATCCAAAGACGTTTGTTTAGCAGGCTTGATCCTCTTCTTATCCCGTTTCCTGAACTCTGACTGTTTGAACAGCGGGACTTTGAACTCCGACTTGTCCGCCGCCAATTTCTTCTTGTCATGTACTCATTTCAAATGTTTTTCCAGCGCACAGGTTGTATCTACTAAGGCTCGGAAGCCTTGGTTCACCGAACTCGGAAGCGCCAATCTAAACTCATTTCAGAGTCCCTCATAAAATCTGTTCGTCTTCCGTGCTTTTTCCGTAAAAGTCGATCCTGCATAATGTCCCAGCCTGGTAAATTCATGCAGGTAGTCATCCACTGTCTTATCACACTGCACCAAACATTGAAATTCTATCTCCATTGCAATTCTTCGTGATATAGGAAAATATTTTTCCCAAAACAACCTGGAGAATTCATCCATTGAAATCTCTCCCAGGCCTCTGCCTGCCAACTGGTGCATCTCGACGTCATCCCACCACAGTCCGCCTATCCTTCCAGTGATAAAGTGGCTAACGTCACTCTCTGCCCCTCATCAATCCAGAGCGCTATCAGGATCCTCTTCACTCTTGAAAGCCAATCTTCCGCCTGCGTTGGGGAATGCACCCTGACAAACGTAGGTGGATGAAAATCCATAAATCGCTTCAATTTCTTGTCAGTCGCTCGCTCATCCACTCGAGCATCCACCCGCTCTTGACTTGCACCAACCCGAACTGGCTCCATGACAGGCCTTGCCTGCCTAACAATTTGTGCTTGAATCATGGCAAATACCACCTCCGTAACTAAGCGTACAGTTTTCATAGAAGGAGGAGGTGAGGGTACCTCGGCTGGTGCCGCACTCTCAACCGAACGCGTGTGCTCAGAATGCCCAGCTCCTCTTCTTGTCACCTGTGAACAAGATATCAATAATCAACCTCCAATACAAAACGGCAAACTGACAAAATACACCCGCGCATATTCCTAGTGTACATTCTTGAGTTCAATTATGTTAAAACGGTTCGCACGTACACGTGCTAACCACCCGACAAAAGAATTCGGCCACGAATTCGAAAGGGGAAAACCGAGAGGGCCTCTGGTAACAAAATGTTACAACCTGACCTGTTATATAACATATAATAGAAGGTCCGGCTTGGGACCCAACATTATATGCCACAAACAGACGGCGAGGTCACATGTTAATAACAAAATACAACGCATCCTAACTCAGAGCATTCTAGCGGAAGTTTATAAGTTATACGAACTACATCCATGAATGTCCACTACTATATAACTCATTTATATACAAGACCAGGAATGTTAACAAGCACACCTCTCACGGCCTTAAGGCCTTACAAGTTTCTCTTTACAAACATACGACTTCATACATCGACACGCAGGCCGGCCACACATGAAATCCAAAGCTTTGCACGGACTTCGAGGGCCTAAAAGCAACAGCAAGGTCTTCAGCGCACTTAATCCATTTCTGTATCTACAAGGGCAGCGCCTTCATATAGACATTCACCCCATGGGTGACAAACAAAGCAACGGTTAGCATTCAGCTGACCAATTATAATGACCCTACCCCTTACCCGTTGTAGTGGTTCCTTCCCTGCATGTAATCCAATCTCAACACATATATCAAATACATAATATCATCACATACGCCGGCCTTTGTGCCAGATGTTCTGTGCACTCAGGGCATGTTTACGGTGTACCAATCTCCTCATGGTTCCACCAACAATTCGAGATGTTTACTTGTTGGCCGGGCCTAAGCCTCCAAACCCCTGTTGAAGACCTCACGGACCCATCCACTAAGAGGCACGCACCCCATAACAATGTGTGAGCGCTATCAGTCAACCTACCTACATAGTGTAACAAGCCTAGGGAAATCGCCGCACTACATTGCTACCAATCGACCGCTCACCCGATCCTACCACGGAACTTCTTGGGTTGCCCACCCACTCAAATGTTCTTAACTTGTTGGCAATGGGCAACGACCGCAAAACCCCTATTGATGACCTTTCATACCCATCCACTCAAAGGTATTCGGTTAAAACAATCCGATCAATGAACTTGGTGGGTGACCTACCCACTCAGAGAGTCTCGTATTCCTCCTCAATACCGGCACATCGTGCCGCTTTCCATTCCATCAATACAGCTCGTGTCGAGCATACAACAAAAGGAGCTTTACAAAGCTCATCACAATCATCCTCACCATCTCAGTAAGGTAACCGATGTATACACAGAGTCATCTCCGATTCACAGCATCACCAATCTATATATCCATCTAGATAGGATTCACACAGTATGCCTATGCCGTACTGCACAGTTCCGGCTCTAGATGAAGAATCAACCACTTGAATCACTTACGCTCTTCCATCTTTTGATGGAGGATTCCACAGATATACATGCATAAGTAAAGGGCTTCACCTGCCCAAAGAAGAAAGACCGTTACACTTGACGATCGCTTCGGCTCCATGGAAAACAAGCCAGATGGAAACCACCGTGGCGGCCTTGCCTCCAGAACGCTACACTCGTCTCTCGAAACGGACCGCTGAAGCTCCACCGGTGGTCGGAAAGATTCTCCTTCTTCCATCCTTGCTCTCCTCTCTCTTTTCACTTAGAAAGAGAAAGGCTAAGATGAGAATGAGATATTCATCTCCATTCTTATCCTTATTTGAGCAGGGAAGAGCTGGGACCACAAGATCTAAATAGAAGGGAACAAACGACCAATATCTGCTTGGAAAAGCATCTAAATAGAGCTGACACGACCTATGACATGCCCGTATCACATGTCGTGTTCCTTGAGCAGTTCTGGAACCGACTCAATCTGGAACAGAACACGGGCTACGACATGTCCATGTCACTCCCTAAAATGCCAGTGTCAACCAGTACACGGCCGTGTGGATGACCGTGTCACCTCATCAACACAAGGCTGAAACACCCGAGAAGGACACGGCTAAGGCACACGCCCGTGTCCTCGGCCGTGTGCTCAACACGCCCCTATGACACGCCCGTGTCACAGGGCGTGTCCCACACTCAACGCCACTCCACTCAATGCCACTCAGCGCCATAAAATGCCACTCCAGAATTCACCTGAGCAGGACACGCCCTGGGACACGCACGTATCCAAGGCCGTGTTTCCTCTCGACGATCAGTTCTCGAGCGCTAGAGTTAATGCCTACAAAAACAGAACATGCCCTGGGACACGCCCGTGTCCCAGGCCGTGTGCACTGTACATGCCCTGGGAAATGCCCGTATCCCAGTTTGTGTCAATCAGCCTGAACTATTTTTGGGACTTAGGGTTTTTGGGGTGTTACACGTGTCACAAGACTTTTGCAGAAAATCTGTAAGAACCTGAGGAAAAAAAGTAAAAACTTTAGTGGGAACAAAATATACTAAAGGAAGTTAGATAAAAGGCTTATAAAACATGAATTGTACATAAAAACTCAAAAATACCTTAATAATTCAAACTACAAAACATATTAACAAATTCCCCCAAGCTTAAGATTTGCATGTCCCCAAGCAAAGATAGAAAAACTAGCTAACATAAATGAGATTAATCAAAAATTTCTAATAATGCTAACACAAGTACCATTCGAAATTCTAAGTAGGGAGAAGGTGAAATGTAAACTTAAAACAAATACTTAAACAAGGTTTTCAATTTACATACTTTATTAACAAAAATAATTCATCCAAAATTTTAACAAAATTCTTTAATTAGATCGAAGCGAGGCATCAAATGAAATAGAGCATTGAGTTGTTACTAGATCCTAAGAGACATTTTATACTCATATCAATTAAAGAACAAAAATCTAAATTTAAATGCAATACTTAACTAATCTACTTTACTTTTTTACTTGGCTAATAAATAAACCTAAAAGCATGAATCAGAAAGACTTATTAGGACCAGAATGTTTGGCTTAAGTAAATGATTAGGAGTGGAATTTAAAGATAAATAAGGAGGCTAAAATCACACTAAAACAAAACATTAGTGTCATTTAAAATTTTAACATAAAAAATGAAAGTGAAACCATGCATTTGACAGTACCATAATAATAATAATAATAATTTCTTTTTTTTATATTTCTTAAATAAGGGCCATAATGATATGTAAATATTTTTTTTTTCTTTTTTTCTCTTTTTTTTAAATTGGCCAAAAAAAACTTTTCTTTTGAGCATACATTTTTTTCATGAAGATCTCCAAATATCACTCAACAAAATATCACAAAAAAAAATTTAATGATACTTAAAAGCTTAGTATGATAGAATCGGTTGGAAACGTTTTTAGCTTTGATTAAAGAGAATTGATAAGTGGAGCTAGCAATTGAAATAGGAAAGGGGCTCAAAAGCGGCTAACTAGGGATATAATTTTTTTTGGTTTGCAAGAAGGCCCAAATGAAAACAAAAAACAGCCTAAATCATTTTCATGCTTCTAAATCTATCTAAAGCATTAGTTTTAAAAATTCTCAATAAGTAATTACTAGATATTAAATAGAGATTAATGAACTTATCTTGAAAATAAGAATAATAAGAGTCTAGAATCATTCGCATCTACTACACTAATCAAAGTTGACGTTAAAAAAATTATCTAAAAACAAGATGGAAAATAGTGGATGAATGATTTTTAGGAAGTAAAGAAAATAAAGAACTAAAAACCATAGGAAAAGGGTGAGATTTTAGAAAAACATTTCACGTTAACATGCTACCTTAAATTAGGAACACAACATGACCAACATTTTACTTATGAAACATAATTAAAAAGATCGATTAGAAAAATTATAATTAGCTAAGTTACTATAGTGAATTTTGAGAAAAAAAACAAAAACAAGGGGTACTTTTGATATACCAAAATTCGTTTAAACTATTAAAGTAAAATACATATTTGTATAACACCATATACTACGAGTGGGACAGCAGGAGCCAGACTGGCCAAATCGGGCAGTCTGAGTCCCTTGACGAGCTCGACAGGAGGGAAAACCCCGTATCCAGCGAGTGGGTCAATAGGAGCCAGACCGGCCAAATCGAGCAGTCTGAGTCCTTGGGAGAGCTCGGCAGGTGGGGGAGATCGGCAGTCTCCGGCACGCCCAAGCGGGGTGAGATTCCTTGGTGAGGCGAGCTCGTACTCGCCAAGCCCTATTCGTTGAGCTCTGAGCTGTTCGTCCAACTCTGGGTTGTTCATCGAGCTCTGGACCCTTCATCGAGCTCTGAGCCGCTTGACGAGTTCGAACCGCTCAACAGGCCTGCGACATGCGAGTAGGGCAGGCCGGGCCTGTATTCGCCACAGGAATGAAGATAAGTGGCGAGTGTAAGCTCCATCGAGCTCTCGCTGCCCTTGCCGAGTAAGTTTTGTTGAGGACTACTCGCCCAGTGATCTACGAGGTGTTTTTACCATTTTGCCCCCGCTGGACTTCCCATAGCCAGTTAGAACAGTGGAGTTATGCTGTTGATAAACCAAGTTGGGATGGAAATAGCTGTTCAGAACATCGGAGGTTGGCAATTTGCAGGCCACATTCAGAAATCTATAAATACGATCCAAGGGGTACCTAAGAAGGAATGCTTTCTTGTCTCCCAGTATTCTAGTACTTTCTGAGGTACCTTAGCCCGACATTTGGCTAAGGAGGGGAAGCGCTCAGTGATCTTCTGGGTATGTGGTGGGTCGTCTGCATCGTGCCTTTGATCTAGTCCCTTGTTCTTTTTCCTTGTTGTTTTTTTTGCAGGAGAGAAGTATGTGCGTGATCACCTCTTCCCCAAGGGTGTACTCTATCGAGACAAAATTTTCGGTTTCAACATTTTGGTGTAGTGAGCATGGAGCGTGGTCAGTACAAAAAACCTTCAGTGAGATCAATGTTATGAGAGGGGAAAGGATTAGGCAGGGGCAACTCGCCACCCCCTCCCTCTCTCGCCATGATGGGGATGTTCAAGGACTTCAGGCAGGAAGTACTTAGCTTGGTCAGATTCGAACTCGGTGTGAGTGCTGAGTGTTCGACTCCAGCGGTCCCTATTCTCACGGCTCCATCCCTTCGCGAGGACACCCATGGCAGGCGAGCTGGGAAGGAGGTTGCCGAGGAAGGGAGAAGCGACGATCTCCCCAAGCGAGTGCTCTTCCCTGGCTCGGCAAGCGGCGGCAGGTTCGGCGAGATGGGGGTACGAGACCACCCAACTCGCCCGGCAAGGGGAGGCCGCCCCTTCAGCGAGTTGGTCTCTTCTTCTCCGGTTCCGGAGGGGTTCAAGGAGCCCGAGATGTCCTACTATGCCGAGAAGGTAGACCCGATCCAGCACGTCCAATGGTTTGTTGACCTGGTCTCGATCCGACATATGTTGGATTGATTCAAGTGCAGGCACTTCACAATCACCCTCAAGGAGAAAGTGAGAGAGTTGTTCCACCATTTGCCGGCCAATTCCATCTACTGCTTCGAGGACCTATGTCGGGGGTTCATGCTGAGGTTCACTACCTCCAAGAGGAGGAAGAAAAAGTCAGAGTCCCTGTTCCACATCAAGCAGGGAGTGAACGAGACCCTGGGGAAATACGTCGATCGCTTCTAAGAGGAGGTCACCCAAGTCAAAAAATGTAAGGGCATACCCTGATGATGGCCTTCACTTTGGGGCTACAACAAGATTTCTTCCGAATGGAGCTGAAAAGGGTGCCGACCCTCTCCTACGAGGAGTTGATGGAGAGGGCGGCAAGAGAAGTCGACGGTGAGGCGTCGAACCCGGAGTTTGCCCGAAAGTTAGCTAGGTGGAATATGGAGGAGGAAAGGCCAAGAGGGGGCAGAGGTCAGGAGGAGAGGAGAGTTGAACCCCAGTAGAGGGAGCTGTAGAAGCAGCAGCCAAGGTGGGGGCATTAGGAGCCGAACCATCGGCTAGGTTGGAGGCCGGAGTGGCAAGATCAACGGCCGAGGAGAGGACACCAAGGGGTGGATAACCACCTGGGAGGACAGGGCCAGTTTTATCCTCACGGTGGGAGACAAGGTCAGAGACCACCTCTCCCCAACCAGGAGCAAGCTATGGCTATCGCCATGGGATAGAGGAGGAGAGCAGTGTAGAGTAGAAGAAGGGAGGTTAGGGTAGAGCTACCCTACTTTGAATTCCATCAGGAGGAAGGGCACGCCACGGCCACGTGCCCAGAGTTCCTCGATATGAGAGGAAATAGGGAGCAGCAACAACAGTGAGACCGCCAAGGAGTGCGGATCGAGGAGGTCCCTCCTCCGGCGGAGGAGGACAGGTGTGAAGACCTGGTAGATGTGGGGACCAGGGTAGGGATCAGAGTGATCCACAGGGGAGTAGGGGTCGAGGATTCCTGTAGGGAAAGTCTCCAAACCATGTACTGCAGGAGCATTGGATCCACATCCCAGACCCTACCCCCGATGAGAAGATAATCTTCTCAATCATGGATATACCGGGTCATGAGGATCCCTTTTGCAATGCGCTGGTCATTCAGATAGCAATCGAGAACTTCACCGTCCCCCGAATCCTCATTGAAAACGGGAGCTCGGTCAATATCATCATCAAGAAGTGATTCGATGCGATGAAGGTGGAGTCCAAGAGGGTGCTGGCCTCAGACAGACCTCTATTTGGCTTCTCGTGGGAGAGAAAGGAGGTCGAAGGAGGAGTGGGTCTCCATGTCTCTCTAGGGGGGGCATTCCCGCACCTGCAGGTTCGTCATCGTAGATGCCCCCAACAGCTACAACGCCATAATTGGGAGGCCCCTCATCAGCGCCTTCCGCTATGGTCCTTCGTCCATCCACCATTGCCTAAAGTTCAATGCCAAGGGGGTACAGATCTGGGTCCTGGGATATCCAAAGATAGAAAGTGAGATCTACTTCATGGCGATGAACTCCATCTCTTGGTAGGAGGGGGCTAAGGAGATGGAGCGGATGATGGATGAGGCAATGTAGGATATAATACCCCTTTTTTCTTTTCTTTTCAACCCTGGGATCTTAGGCCAAGAACAGCCGCTCTGCGGTGATACCTTCATACCCTGAAGGGTCATCACCACAATGTGTCGATCCTGCCGGCAAATTCAATCACTGAAATGTAGCAAAGTAGAGTAAACACAAGTCCACAGAAATCACATATCATTGTAAATATCTCTACGAAGGGAGAGTTCACAGAATAATAAAGTACTTAAAACAGGGATCATGCCTAATACATCAAATCTTCACTACAAGAGTCTCTCAAGTGGAAGCAAAACTAATAAACTACTAACGGTTGGGACTCACAGTCCCAGCTATCTGAACTCCGGTACTAGACTGCCCCATCTCCAAGCGTGCCAACATCCAGGGCTGCTCCTCCATGCTGGGTTCCACGATCCCCTAAATGATGTTGATCGAAAACCGTTAGTCTAAAATACTAAGCCCTATCATCCCCCGCCCCTACCCTATGGCTCCTCGGCACCGAGCGGGGAGGAAGAATGGAGAGGACATGATGGTGGAGAATAGCAAAAGCAGATGACGGCGGAACTAGACTAGAAATTTTATATAAATAGTTAAAGAAAGGCAGGAAATATATAAAAGGTAAGCTAAGAAATATGTAACCTTAACTTATATGAAAAAGCATAAGTCAAGGGATCTTTTGCAAGGCTCCTAGCGTATAAAAAGTCCCATACCAATTTATATGTTAGGGTGTCAGTTTTCTAGCAGGCATAATGTATAAATCTACTGAATAAAAACCTTAACTTATAAGCATGCTCGCGCGAACTTATATACCAAGGGGTCGTCTTGCATAGCCTATTGTATAAAGCATCCCATACCACTTTATGCAATAGGTTTCAGGGTTATATGCAATGATTATGCTATGTCATGCAATTATGCCATGATGTGAACATTCAAAAGCAACTCACCCACTCGACTCTGTGTACACCGACCTTTAGTTCCCCCTTTATAGAGCTGAACCTCCCAGAGTACCTCCGTAGTACCAAACAGAAGCAGTGGGTTGGGCCTCTCCCACCTCTAAACCGGTAATTATACTACCAGTCAAAACAATCATACGCCTTAATGCTGGTGCACAAAGCGGAGCGCCTGCGTACTCTTGTCGGCTGGCATACTGGACTTACATGGCGAAGTGCTAAACCACACTTGCTGAGTCGTCATATTGCCGTCGGTGCATCGACCCTCCAATACCAAAGACCCACCACCTTATACCTTATGCACATGCAACCTAATGTATCACCAACCGAGCCAAAGCTCCCCAGACCATCCCGTCCATTACAATCAACAACTGAGCCAAAGCTCGCCGGGCCAACATGCCCATCACCAAAACCCTCTGGGCCTACAGCCCGTGTGAACAGACCTAACATCCCAAGACATCAAGGTGAGTGAAATCAAATCCCTAATTATGCTAGTTACTCTTGCAAGTTAGTTTGCCTACAGTTTAGGTTAGCCCTAGACTGCCCCCGATATACCCAGTGATGGGTTCTCAAAGGGCACTAGGAACTATGATGGTTGCTGAAGCCCATCGTTCCTTTTCACAAGGCACTTATTATTGTTGGTTGCCTCCCATTACCCATTCCCTTTTTGTATTATGTTGGACTAAACCTGGTGTGATTTTGACTCTTCCTCCCTTCGGGAAAGATGATCCTTCCCGATCCCGAACGCCACCTAACACTAGTCAACTCCACACTTTACTCAACCTATCTTCCATAGATGCCCCCAATTGTTTATCCAATTCAGCAGACTATTAGAATCCCAAACCCTATGCCAACACTCACACACCAACCAAGGTCCTGCACTTTTGCTAACTGCAAGCCATCCTTAGCGATATGAAGTAGATAGTAGATAACACTATAATTATTAATCCAAATGCCTCAAGATAAATTATGGGGGTCTATCATGACCTGACTAGGCTAGATACATTAAATTATATTTTTCCTAAGTAATCTAGCATTTATTTAATTTTGCTAAAAGATCCAGGTGCCACCAGTTTGAACATGAAGTACCCTATATATTCATACAAGATGCCTATAGTAATTATGATAAATACTACGCTTAATCAATACTGTAAATCTAAGATATATCATTTTTTTGAGTATCTTAAGGACCCTAAAATTATTTTGGTAATATTTCCTAATTTCCTATATTAATGAAGTAAGTATAGAAAATAATCATTTAAAAATTGAAAATTAATTTCCTTATGCAACTACTATCCTACCAACACCACTGACCAAGATTCTTAATTTTTTAATAGGAAATAAGATCTTAAAAAATTATACATCAAATCTCCAAAATTATGGATTTGTAAAGTATGTACTACAAATAATCATCTAAAAATCATGAATTAATTTCTCTAAGTGACTGTTGACCTAAAATTATCAGGGACCTAAATTTACAATTTTTGAAACAAGTAAATGGCTCTAAATAATTTATTGACCATAATTGCACCTTTTTAAACGTGTGAAGAAAGTACTAAAGTTATTCAACTAAAATTTATAATAAAATTCAGAAATAATAATTTTGACTTAAAACATATTCTGCCTAAATTTCATGAGTCTATAATGTAAAGTGTGCTCATAATAAATAAAATATCATTTAGGGTCATATCATGTATAATAATGGAGGTGCTAATAATTTTACTCATAAAATTCCAATAAATTCACCAGAGGTCCTATCAAACTTAGAGTCCGTGCTACCTAAGTTTCATACCTTTTTTTAGTAAGTTTTGGTGGCTTATTCTCCACAAAAAGTGATTATGCCCTAAACTAGGGTTTAGGTTTTGAGGTGTCTATCCATCTCCAAATCATATAAGATTCATACCATAGGACTTGGGCTACCCTGGCATCATTTCTTCCAAGTTGCAAGTTCACACAAGGGCATTTGATCCCATGCCCTTCACAATACTCAAAAGCACCTCCTTAGGGTTTGAGTTTGGATGCTAGGGCAAAACTACCCTAGACTACCCCATAATCTCTATGAGGTTTTTAAAGGTCATCCAAAGTGTAAGACCCCATTTTTTTTCTTTTTAAACCCCGGGGTCTTAGGCCCAGGATCACCGCTTTACGGTGACACCTTCACGCCCTGAAGGGTCATCACCACAAAGCGCTGATTCTGCCTGCCAATTCGATCACAGAAAGGTAGCACAATAAATTAAAAGCAAGTCCACAGAAATCACATGTATAGAAATAAAAGTCTCCACAAAGGGAGAGTCCACAGAAATAGTACAAAAGGTACTGAAAGTAAGGGCTTATGCCCGGTACATCAGAATCCTCACTGCAGGTCACTCAAGCAGAAGCAAACTATAACATCTACTATAAGTCGGGACTCATAGTCCCAGCTGTCTGAACTCCTGAGCTAGACGGCCCTTTCTCCAAACGGTCCGACCTCCTAGGCTACTCCACCATGCTGGGCTCTACGATCACCTAAATGATGTGGTCCGAAAACCGTTAGTCTATAAGACTAAGCCCTATCATCCCCCGCCCCTTCCCCCATGTCTCCTAAGTACCGAGCGGAGAGGAAGAAAGGGAAGGACATGAATGTGGAGAATAAATCAAAAGCAGGTGACAGCGGACCTATGCTAGCAATTTTGTAGCAAATATGACAGAAATAGAAAGTAGGAAGTGTAACCTTAACTTATGTGCGGAATAACCTAAGCCATGGGATCTTCTGCAAGGCTCCCATCGTATAAAAAGACCCATACCAATTTATACGTTGGGGTGTCGGTTATCAAACAACAGTATATATATATATATATCAAAAATGACCTTAATTTATAAACTTGCCCACAGAAGCTTATAGACCAACGGATCGTTTTGCAAGGCCTATTGTATTAGCGTCCCATTCCACTTATACAATAAGTGTCAGGGGTTAAATAAACGGTTATGCTATGACATGCTAGTGGGTATGAATATGAACATGCAAGTGCAACACACACACCCGACTCTGTGTACACAGACCTTTAGTTCCCACTTTCGAAGCCGTTACCTCCCAGGATACCTCTGTAGTGGCTGACAGAAGTGGTGGGTTGGGCCTCGCCCACCTAAAAACCAGTAAAGCACTACCGGTTAGACCTATCGTACGCCTCAATGCTAGGTGCACGAAGCGAACTCCTGCATACTCTTGTCGGCTGGCGCACCGGACTTCTGTTGGCGAAGTGCTAGCCACACTTGTCGAGTCAGTGTATTGGCATCGGTGCATCGACCTTCCAATACCGAAGACCCACCACCTTTATTTACTTTCCCTTTTATGCACATGCAAAATTAACGTATCAAACCAATCGAGTCAAAGCTCCTCGGACCATTCTGTCCGTCTCTTAACCAATCGAGCCGAAGATTCCAGGACCATTCTGTCCGTCTCTTAATTAATTGAGCCGAAGATCCCCAGACCATTCCGTATGTCTGTTAACCAATCGAGTCGAAGCTCCCCAGACATTTCTGTCCGTCTATTAACCAATCGAGTCGAAGCCCCCAACTATCTTCCTGTTCTAACAGTGTTTGTGAAACGTGCAACCCTAATTACTAAGTTTTTCTTATCAGTTTGTTAGTACAGTTTACGTTAACCCAGGACTGCCCCCGGTATATCCCGTGAAGGGCTCTCAAAGGTCACTAGGAACTATGATGGTAGCTTAAGCCCATCGTTCTCTTTCGCAAGGCACTTATTGTTATTGGTTGATTTCCCTTACCAATTGTCTTCTCGTGTTACGATAGACAAACCTAGTGTGATTTTTAACCATCCTCTCTTCGGGAAGACGATTTTTCGTCGAACCCGAGCACATCTACACTTTAGCCAAACCACTTCTTACTACCCTTCCGAAACATATTCCATGGTAACACATATTACTTATCCAAAACCAAAGCTATTTGAATTCTCCAATCTTAGGCCTAACCCACAATTACTCACTTTCTGCATTAAGGCTATTCGCAGTCCTTACCTAACGATAAGATGCACGTAATAGGTAGCACTAAAAATATTCATCCGAATGTCTCAATATAATTTATGGAGGCCTATCCTGACCTAACTAGATAAAAGCTAGTGATTCATAATTTTCGTAAATTAATGAATATTTAATTATTTTCTTCCAACACTAGGAAATGAAGATTCTGAACATGAAGAGCACTTTTCATGTATGTATAGAGCTTCATAAAATCATGATAAATACTATGCAGTAATTTAAACATAAATACATGATATATGAATTTTTAGAATGGTTTAGGCCCCCAAATCACAATTTAGAAATAACGTCAACAATACCATTTTAAGAATCAAATGTCAGAAATATTGTTCCAAAAATTATAACAAAAATCCAATAAGATCATAATGGCCTAAAAACACTATAGAAGGATTCTCCTAATTTTTTAGTGAACAGTATCTCCTAATTAAATTTACAATAATAATTCCATACTCTTGGGTTATTGAAGCAACTATTGTAAATAGTCACCTAAAAATTATGAAAAAATTCCAGAATTTACATATTGATTTAAAACACTCACTGACCAGATTTCATAATTTTTATAATAATATTAAGCTCCACATCTATTTATGATCAAAATTCCATAATTCATAATTTATGAATTAAGTACCTAAAATAATCATCTAAAATTTTCAATAAAAATACAGAGGGGGCTTCCATTATGTAAAACTTCTAAATGCTAAATTTCACAACTTTCTAATGGACATAATTTTCATAACAAGCAACATAAAATTTAGGGGCATTGCTAGGGTTATAAAGGAAGTACTGATTTTACTTGTCTAAACATTCCACCAAAATAAATTTAGGACAACTTCCTATCAGATAAATACCCTGCCCAAGTTTCAAGTTATTGTGAGATTTTTTGATTGCCTAAACCCAACTATTGGGCTTTGTGCCCCCAATGTAGTGTTAGAGGGTTTGAGGGGGTTAAAGACTTTCAAATTCAATGAAACTTCAACCACAGGACCATATACGCCCTATGGTCCTCTCCACAAATTTTCAGGTCATTTCAAGGTCATTTGACCCAATGACCATCAAACCCTAAAAATCCCATAAAAGGGCCTACCCTAGAGTTCTAGGGCTATCCTGAACCAAACCATCCCAAACTCCATTGGAGGGTGTGTCATACCATAACAAGTCAGTGACCAAAATTTCAGCCTCTATTGAGGTGATTTGACCACTCAAAACCCAAAGGGGGTGTTTTGACCTAATTAGCCCTATAAGGGTCAACCTAGGGTTGGATAAAAACCTAATAAAAACATCTCCAAATGAGATAAAAGTTTTCCCAGAGCCTTAACATGCCCTCTATGACATTACACCCAAATTTTGGGGGGATTTTGAGGTGTTTATGACACCTAATTAATTTATACATGGTTTATTAAATTTTTCTAAAAACTATAGAAAAATATTCTCCAAAAATTGCCATTTTTTGACAGACCCTAAGTATTGCTATGGTAGACCCCCTGCCCAAATTCCAGCTCATTTGGATAAGGGATGAATGGTGGGCATCCATTTGAATTTCAAAATATCCCTAGGTATAGGTCCCACCAAAATCGGTGTCGTGGCCAAACGAGGGGTCCAAATGGGTCCAAATTTATTTTGGATTAAAATAAACCCTTAGGGCTACACATTTCATGTTGATAACTTTCCCATTAGCTGAGCCTAAGTATTTTTAAAAATCAAAACTAAACACTGTCTATAGTGTGACAGAATAATATGAAATCAAGAATAATTAAAACCTATATTCATCCTACAAGAATCATAAAGCGCCTAAATATATGACATCGGTTTGTCTTCTACCTCCAACCGATGTCCCAGATCATACCGTCCTGGAGCAGCTTAGGGGCCGATTTCCCGGCTACCCGGCCACTTCCCCGGCCGGCCACCGCCAGCACAACCTTCGTGGAGCTGGGGGCTACCTCCAGCCGGAGGCATGGCCATCGGAGACGACTATTCCGGCGATCCAACCAAGCTATTTCTTGGCCGAAAACCATGGAAATTTGGATTTGGATTGGGCCCAATTGAGCCCTGATAGAATTGATTTCAAGATAACCCAAACACCTAGAGGGGGGAGGGGGTGAATAGGTTTGTTTCTTTTTTACTTATGGCAGAATAATTATTCAGATCTTAAAATACAATCTAACTATTCCACAGCAATCACAACACAGAATTCACAATCACACATACATCACAGATTGCACACATGTTTATTGTGGTTCCCCAAGGTTTGGGTACATCTAGTTTCCCCCCTTCACCTACCTAGCAGTGTGCTAGATTCATCCTAACTTCTTCCTTCTTCTCAGATCTACAGATCTTATAGCTCAGAACCATGAAAGGTTCCTACAACTCATAACCCTATAAGGTTCCTACAACTCAGAGTGTAACCACACTCCTATAGCTCAGGCAAACATCCCTACTTCAGCCTTCCCACAAGGCCTACAACTCAGAGAATAATTTCTCCTACACTCAGGCTCAAAAGTCGTACCACTCAGAGATCTATATCTCCTACATTCAGCCTTTATAATATAGGCTTACAACTCAGAGAATAATTTCTCTTACACTCAGGCTCAAAAGCCCTACCACTTAGAGATCTATATCTCCTACACTCAGCCTTTATAATATAGGCTTACAACTCAGATATTTGAAAAGATCCTACAAAATTTGATAAGTGTTTTAGATGGAATCTTACCCTTGTTGAGAGAGAAAAGATAAAAGGTTTCTTGATCAGCTTCTTGATAAAACTGATGGCTGAAATCAACCTGTTCTAAGCTTTCTTCAAAGATTCTTGAATCTGAACTCAGTAGGGTTGATCTCCTTTGAAGTTGACCTGCTGGCAGCTTCCTTCTTATATTTCAATAAAGATCTGAATCCTTTTTAGCAGATTAGTTCAAGATCTGCTTCTTAAGAGACTTGTAAATGTCTCCTCCTTTACTTAAACAGTTGGAGATCTCTCTCTCTCTCTCCAGAACTTCTGAAGTTCCTTCAGAGTTCTTTCTTGAATTCTCCTTAGATCTTCTCACGAAAATCTTCTTTTGTGTGACGTGCACTTTCTTTATCAATGATCAATACTTCAATAGTTGTTCGTGTGGTTGTTATTGTTGTTCACGTTCTTCACGTTGTTGTTGATTTGACAAGAATCCATCTATTTATAGACTTTATCCATTGTAACCGTCTGATCCGATTTCTAACCAACTTCTGACAAGTCTGATAGCTTCAGTAAACTTGTTGGCATACACAGATGTCAAGTCTCCTGTCAGTTCTTGAACTTTTGTCTTTGTCAGCAAAGCGTCGAGACTGATTGTCATTATGTGTCGACATAAGTAGATTAAGTGTCGACACAAGCTTTGGTGATGTCAACATAGCTCCTTTGGTGTCGACACTGCTTTTTGACACTGTATCTGTAGAGTGTGTCGACACAGCTTCTTTATGTTGACACAAACACTTCTTTACAACACAACAAACAACATTGTTAAAATTCTGCTATGTAACATCCATTTCCGGCTAGACCACTAGGAGTCGGTTGGTCGTGACAGAACCCTAGGAAGCCCAAAAATTGAAATACATCGACCGAGATTTCAGGTCACGGGTTGGTCACACCCGTGACCGACCCGTTACGCCCGTGACCTAGGGCATTACTCCTTCGACGATCGTCGATCTCAGGGAGATGATCGTCGAGCGTAGAATTTTCAACCCGGGCATGTCACGCCCGTGACCGATATGTCACGCCCGTGACCAAGGGCGTGACCCTCTTCGACGATCGTCGATCTCAGTGAGATGATCTCCGAGCGCGGAATTTGCCTCATGACCCTTTCACGCCCGTGACCCATGTGTTACGCCCGTGACCTAGGGCGTGACCACCCTTCGACGATCGTCGATCTCAGTTCGACGATCGTTGAACTCAAAATTGGCCACCCGGGCCTGTCACGCCCGTGACCCATGTGTCACGCCCGTGACCTAGGGAGTGACCACCCTTCGACAATCGTCGATCTCAATTTGACGATCGTCGAACTCAGAATTGGCCACCCGGGCCTGTCACGCCCGTGACCTATGTGTCACGCCCGTGACCAAGGCCGAAACGTCAGCCAGACTGTAAATTTTGGTAACTGACGTCATAATCAATTCTGATTATGGGAATGTACAGCAGAAATATTTATGGGTCGTTTCCGTCTCTTATTGTTTAATAGAAAGAGAGTGTGAGGTCCAATAGGAAATCGCCACCTGGATCAGCCAATTCATCTTCCACCTTTTCCTCTTCCCTGCATCATAACCAAAACGTTAATAAGAAGAAAAATTCATGGCCATGAATGTTTCATCCTTTCCCCTCCCCATTGGGAAATCTATAAAAGCTCCCTTGGAGCAAGAGGAGAAGGTTACACGCTCGATCAAACAAATTTAGACTTTTGCTCTTGCTGTAGGAGAA
Source organism: Platanthera zijinensis (assembly GCA_039513925.1). Lineage (NCBI taxonomy): Eukaryota > Viridiplantae > Streptophyta > Magnoliopsida > Asparagales > Orchidaceae > Platanthera > Platanthera zijinensis. The sequence goes on from CM077084.1 coordinate 126,457,954, forward strand.
GTTCGGGAACGCCACCACCGCGCCATGACTATCTGACATCCATCTCGCCTTCCAACCGCGAACAAGGTCCTCCTCTACTCTTTCTTCTATGGATAGATCTTAGAAATTACTTTGGAGAGATATCGAGCTCAAAGGAGCAAGATTGAGCGAGCTTTTCCATGGTTTTTTCAAAAATAAATGGTGGTCGGGTTCGCCGGAAACCGCCTCTCCGGCGGCTGTGCCGCCGCCCGACGGTAGCCCACACCTCAAAAGAGGTCGTAGTGGTGGTGGCCGGCCAGGGAGATGGCTGGGTGGCCGGGAAATAGTTGTAAAAAAGCTAAAGGAAGTTTTTGTTTTTCTGATGCTGTTCGGGTTCGGGTGAAGAAGATGGTGAACAGTAGCATTTAATTATATTATATAATGTATAGTTAGGAATTAATTCCATTTACTGTACACTAGGGTAAAACTGAAAATTATAGCCCGTAGGGGCTGAAACATAAAAAGTGGTAAACATAGCAAATGTAGCCCTTGAAGTCTAGTTTAATTTAAAATCAATTTCACTCGATTTGGAGTACTGGTTAGACCACAACACACTTTTTGGTGAGGTCTATCCATAGGGCTGTCTTGACCTTAGAAATATTCCCCACTCCAATCCAGTCATCAAAATGACTTGAAATTTGGGGTGTGGCCTAATCTGAACTATATCTAGGTGCTATCCAAAAATTAGGATATTTTTGGAAAATATTTTTCTATAGTTTTTAGAAAAATTCAATAATCCTAGTATAATTTAATTAGATGGCTAAATGACTTCCAAACCCTCCTAATTTTTGGCGAGTGGTCCCTAGGTGTATCATAAGGTTCTGGTAAAAATTTCATCTCATTTGGAGATGTTTTGTATAGGTTTTTATCCCACCCTAGGTTGATCCTTATAGGATAATTTAGGATCAAACACCCCTTTGGTATTTGAGTGGCCATATCACCTCAACAGAGGCTGATATTTTGGTCACTGACTTTTTAGGGAATGACACACCCTCCAAGGGAGTTTGGAGTGGTTTGGTGTTGGGTAGCCCTAGAACCCTTGGGTAGGTACCTTAATGGGGATTTGTAGGGTTGTGAAGGTCATGGGGTTAAATGACCTTGGACTGACTTGAAATTTGGTGGAGAGGACCATAGGGCCATTAAAGTCCTCTAATAAAAATCTTAGGGGCTTTGGAGACAGTTAGGCCACCTAAAACTCTAACCCTAGATTAGGTAACCAACTTTAATTTGAATTATTAAGCTAGCAACTGAACTTCAAATCAAGTAAAATTTGGGCAGGGTAACTTTATGATCTAAATGGCCATGTTATAATTTTGTTGTGATTTTTGAGGCAATTTATACAGTACTTCATTCACAATCCTAGTTGTGCCCTATATAATTTTTTTGATGATTATGGAATTTCTGTTCACTAAAATATTATGAAATCTTAGATTAGGTAATCTTATAGCATGTTATACCTTCAGTATTTTTCTTGGAAGTTTTATCTGATTATTTTGGGTACTTATTTCTTTAATGTACCAATTGTGATATGTAGTCAAAAATACAAATAATGCCCATTTATTATTTGGAAAATTATAAAATTTGGTCTGTGGGTGTTTTAGGCCATGATAGTCATCCTATAAATTTATTTAGAATTTTAGATGATTATAAATAGTACCTCCTTCTTAAGCTAGGAAAATTAGTATTTTACATTAAAAAAAATTCAGAGCCCAAACATTGGATAAAAATTATGAGACTTGGTTTATTACGGTTTTAGGTCTTTATAAAGCTTCTATAATTTTCTTGTGATTTTTAAATATATATTTACAGTACTTGCTTCACAATATAGTAAAAGTGGCCTAAAATGGTAAATTAGGAAATATAGGCCTAAACACCTCTGAAATTTCTCAAAATTTGGAATTATTGCTTATATGCCTCATAGGATTTTTACTGATTTTATGGTGATTTATTGTTGGCTCATTAGTGCACTTCATGTTCATACTAAGGCATTGGGAGGCTTAGAATAAATAAATTAAATGCCAAATGAAATAGGAAAATTATTATTTTCTTGATTTAGACTAATTATGTCATGGTAGACCTCCAGTAAATATTATAGGAGATTCGGAAGATAATTTGGAGTACCACCCCTTGCATACCCCATAAGCTTAGGATGGCCTGCGTTTAGTAAAAACTGCAGAGCTGAACTAGAGTGGGTAATGAGCTTGGGGAGATGGAATTTTGTAGATTGTTGGTTTGGATAGGGTGAGTTAAATCAAGTTCATTATTGGAAGTCAGGATGGGTAGGGTGGGAGACTGACTAGTGATAAGTAGTGTTCGGGTTCGACGGAAGATCGTCCTCCCCGAGAAGAGGAAGTGTCAAGTCATCCTAGGATTAGCCCACTGTAATATGAGAAGGGAGTGGTTTAAGGTAACCAATCAAATATAATAACTGCCTCGGAAAGGGAGCCTTGGAATTCACCCCATCATAGCTCCTAGTACCGCTGCGAGCACTTCACCGGGTAACCCTCGGGAAGTCCAAGGTTAACCTTAAATCTTAGGAATAAAATGATCAAGAGTAACCCTAATAATAGTTGTACCTCACACCTACACTTGTACACTTAGGAAGAAGAATTGGCATGGAATGGGTAGAGTAGTTCTGTGGTCTAAGGGCCTACTAGTAATGTCAATGGTTTGGTTTGTAATTTGGAAGTCCAGGGAGCGGGATGCTCGGGGACTTGGTATATGCTTGGTAGCCTAGAGAGCTGGAGGCTCAGTAACATGAGAACTTATACAAATATAACTGTCATGATTGCATGTGCATAAAAGTGGTGGGTCATCGGTACTGGACGATTGATCACTCCGACGTCGGTACGTTGACTCACCGGTGTGGGACACTTAGCCAAAGAAAGCCTGGTGGGTATAGCCAGCACTAGTACTCAGATACTCTAGGTTGTGTTCTTCTAGGGGCGTACGGAAGGGCTAGGCCTGGTAGTGTGGTTACCCGCCTAGGAGTGGGGGGCCCGACCCACTGTCTCCGTTTGCCACCATGGAGGTTCCTGGGGGTGAAGCTAGCTGCCCGAACAGTGGGAAGTAAAGGTCTGTGCGCATAGAGTCGGTGGGAGTGTTGCACTTGCTTGTGCATTCCATAGCATATTTGTGTGTCATAGCTTAAACATTGCCACCTATCGTATAAGATGGTATGGGACGTTTTATACGATAGGCCCTGCAAAACGACCCCTTGGTCTATAGGGGTAATCCCTATAAATCAATGGTTATATTTCTTGTGCTTTTACTTACTTGCTAGTCCTTACTGTTTGACAACCGACACCCCAACGTATAAGTGGTATGGGACACTTTATACGATGGGAGCCCTGCAAAAGATCCCTTGACTTATGTGCTTCCGCATAAGTTAAGGTTATATTTCCTACTTTCTGCTTCTGTCGTATTTACTATGGATTTGCTAGCTTAGGTCCGCTGTCACCTGTTTTTGACTTATTCTCCACCTTCCTGTCCATCCCTTTCTTCCTCTCCGCTCGGTACCTAGGAGCCATGGGGGAAGGGGTAGGGGATGATAGGGCTTAGTCTTTTAGACTAACGGTTTTCGAACCACAACATTTTAGGTGTACCATATAGAAATGGCACAGGTTTTGCAGTTTCTGACAGAGTTGACCCCGCGACCGTGTTACCATTGTCACCAGCCGAGACATACACGGGTCAAATGCCCCTTGATGCGTGGGATCCCACTAGCTCAGTAGCCAGGAGGCCGAATACGTAGATGCAGACGTCGATTGCGAGGCGGCGACTGCAGGCCGAAAAGGAAGAAGCACCCAGAGATGCAGCACCAGCAGAGTACGGAGTCGGTGGAGATGGGCCAGTCTAGCATGGGTGCTCTCGGTACAGTGACAGTTATGGTGATGCTTAGTTTTGTTTTTGCTTCCGTGAGTGACTTGTAGTGAGGATTACCTGTACTGGGCTTAAGCCCTCCTTTTGTACTCTTAATATTATTATTGTGGACTCTCCCTTCGTGGAGATTTATATATATACATGTGATTATGGTGGACAAGATTTATATTTACTTATGCTACAGTTATGCGATCGAAAAGGTCCGTGTTGGGATTTGTCTCCACAATACCTCAGGTTTGTAGGAGGTCAGACCTTGAACTAAGATGAATTAAGGTGTATTTGATATTGTGTTTAAGTTGTATGTGTGCAGGTTTTTATTGCCAAGTGTAGACCAATATCAGTCTATAATGGGTCACCAAACACAGGACCATACAATGTAATCCCTCATTGTGTGATCCAAAGTGTTGGCCCATGTATAGCCTCTCTATTGGGATACACTTCCTACATGCACTTGGATTGGTGGACTGAAGTATTGAAGTTTATAGTTTTTCAGAAGAATTTTTCTAAGTCCACATACTCGAGTAGCTTCGTTCATATACTCGAGTAAGTGACTTAGTACTCGAGTAAATCCTTAGACATACTCGAGAAGACTCTGTATACTCGTGTAGATAAGCTTGCTCGTGTAAGATAGTTAGTCACTCGAGTAGGTCACTTTTTATACTCGAGTAGATCCTTCTGTCCTTAGATCCGAAATATTCTCTAAGTCCACATACTCGAGTACCTCGTTTATACACTCGAGTAAGTGACTCTGTACTCGAGTAGTAGTTTTTCATACTCGAATAGCTTAGTGATTACCCGAGTAATCTTCCCCAGATACTCGAGTAGTTCACTTTCCCCTCACTCGAGTATCTCCAACTCTTCTACTCGAGTAGTTCTCCCTAATTTATCTGAGAAATTTTCTCTATGTGTCTTTACTCGAGTATATACTCTCATACTCGAGTAGTTCTAAATCACTCGAGTGTTGATCTCTGAATCACTCGAGTAGCTTCTCTTTTTATACTCGAGTATGCTCCTCCTATCCACTCGAGTATATAACATCTTATACTCGGGTAGGTCTCTTCTCTGTCTCGAGTATATCAGTTCAAATATTCCTGAAATTCTCCAAGTACAATTTCACTGTGTATTTCGACTTAATCATTTCTGATTGGTCCACGTGTCATCTCTAATTAAATTTCTAACCGTTGGAGTCCACCTATAAATAGGTCCTTTCAGATTTGACTAAAAATAAGTCTTACAGAGATTATTATTTTAAGAAAGAGAAAAGTTCCCGTGAACCCTAGGTTCTCACACCGCCGCCATTGTCGTTCATGGAAGAAGGTCTGGATCGACGATCTCCAATCGCTGCTTTCAACTTTGTTTCTCCAGCGATCCAGACAAAAGATAATCACTCGATCTTGCCGAGCCTCAAAGATTTCTGATTTATTTTCTCGATCGAGGTGATTCCGTTTTTCAGATCTGTGGATCTCTCTCAAGTAATCTTCAACATATTCTGATCAAGCCAAAGTTCTCAAGGAAGAAGACTATCAAAGATCCAGATCTGGGAAATATATTGTTTGTATTTTCTTTTCAAACAAATTTCTTTGTAGGATTGTTTTCAATCCGAGATAGTGGAGTAGCCGAGTCTAGTGGTTTGCTAGATCGGTGAGGAAAGTGGACGTACCCAAGATTGGGGAACCACAATAAATCTCTTGTCGTCTGTGTGATTGCTTGATCTTTGCTGTGTTAATTTTTATTCCGCATTTGACACGCACTTCAACTATTCACCCCCCTCTACGTGATTTAGGTAGACAACTTAGTTCTCTCAATTGGTATCAGAGGGAGGTTTATCGTTTAAAGGTTAACACCTTGATCTAATCCTTACCAAGTTGTCTCAAGAGAAATTTCAAGCATGAGTAAGACTAAGGATTTTGCTAAGCTCCCTATCTGCACCAAGAACAATTTTCCTATGTGGAAGGAAAGAGTCAAACTCTTTATGGAAGCAGTAGATCCCCGGATCTTCATGATTGTTGAAGAAGGTCCCCACATTTCTATGACCACCTCCACCATAGATTCATCTAAGCAAGTTCCAAAGAAATTGATGTTGGAACATGGTTTCACACTCCTTAGGTTTGAGAATATCAACTCCCTGCTTGTATTTGATGAGATTGGTTGTGTGATAGAGTGTGCAGGCTGACAGGTGAAAGGAAAGGAGAAGAGCTTCAAAAGGTTACTACCGCCCGGCGATAACCTTATCGCAGCGCGGTAACCATCTCGATCGACGCATATCGGTTCGATGGTCGACGGCCCAATTATCAGCTAAGGAAGGATCGTCGACAATCAAAAGCTACCGCCCGGCGATAGGACGCTACCGCCGGCGGTATCCGCTCGACGTGCATCAAGGGGACGATCGTCGACGATGGTACCTACCGCTCAGGCGATAGTCTTATCGCAGGCGGTAGAATTATTTGGCGAAATGGCGCTATCGCTCTGACTGGGCGCGGTAACCATTACCGCCCGGCGATAGCTCCCTTGAAACGGCAGTTTCCTTAATGAGCAGTTATAGTTGCCGTTTCGGGAGACGTGTGGAGACAGCTGGCAGGCGTTACGCGCGAACTTACAGCCCAGCGATAGAGTTATCGCAGGCGGTAGTCTATTTTCTCCAAGACGTATAAAAAGCAGCGCCGTTTCCTCAAGACCTAGGCCTCCAGAGATTATTGACGAAGTGCTCCAGGAATACCAAGTTCGGCCGTCTTCCTACGTCCGTTCTACTCGTCTTCGTCAAAGAAAAAGCAAGGCTTCTTCCTCCCGTTCGAGAATCGAAGAACTCCGGCGATCAAGGCTTCGCATCGTCTACGTCTAGCGACCGGGTGCTTTCCATCGAAGATCACAAGCACCGGCCGTAGATCTATCCGGAGAACTTCTCAAGAGGGAGAACCTAAACTTTAACGAATATATTTTGTAATCTCTTTTTGTATCTTTTTCTTCTTCTATTGTTATAAGTGGTAAGGGAAATCGACCGGGGAAGGTCGTCGGAATCCGGGTTGGATTCCGTGGAAAATCGTCCCGGGATTTGGGGCGTCTAGATCGGGGATCTAGCGGTGCTCTAAGACCCTTCTGGGTGTGGAGGTGAAGAGCGGCTCTAAGACCTTTCGGGGAGAAAGTGAGAGAGCCAACCGGTCCGGGTTTTGGGTCGGTACAGAAAACCCAAAGTTTTCTTCTCTTCGTCTTTGATCTTCGACGTCATGAAGATCGTACTGTAAAACATTCATCTTGTACTTGTATGAAATTGATTGTTATTGAATTTAATACTTGTGTTTTAAATCTTCACTTGTGGTGTGGTTTACGTTAAGATTCCGTTTATTCAAGCGAAATTTATAAAACCTTATTCACCCCCCCCCCCTCTAAGGTTGGCCTCCGGATCCAACAAGTGGTATCAGAGCCAGGTTACTTCGAATAGGCTTAACCACCTGAAGTAAGATGGCCAACCCAGTGCATGCTTTCACTGAGGGACAAGGTGTGAGTCGTCCTCCACTCTTTATGGGTAGTGACTATAGTCACTGGAGGATAAGGATGAAAATCTTTCTGATGACGCACAGCATGGACGTATGGGCCATGATAGAGACTAAGTACACCACACCCACTACCACGGTTGGAGAAGTCGTTCTTGAAAAACCGCGCGATAAGTGGGACGATGCGGACAAGCTTAGATGTACTAATAACGCCAAGGCTATGAATTCTCTATTCTGTGCGTTAGATAAGACGGAATTTAATAGAATATGTAACTGCGAAACTGCCTTTGATATTTGGCGACTTCTTGAACTTACTCATGAGGGTACCTCGCAGGTGAAAGAATCAAAGCTGTTTCGGCTTGAATCCGAGTATGAACAGTTCCGGATGGAGATCGATGAAGATGTTGACAGCATGTACACAAGGTTCACCAAGATCGTCAACGCATCAAGATCTCTTGGAAAGAACTTTCCAAATGGTGATCTAGTGAGGAAGATACTGCGATCTCTACCTCCCCGCTTCAACCCCAAGGTGACTGCTATCGCTGAATCTCATGAAATCAGCGCCTTGGAGATTGAGAGTCTTATCGGAAACCTGAAGACTCATGAAGTGGAACTGAAGATACAAGCCGAGGAATATCCCAAGGAAATGAAGAAAAAGGGATTGGCTTTGAAGGCTTCAAAAGAGAGGAAAACATCTGATTTCTCTGAAGAAGATGAAGAGGAAAATCTCTATGTAAGGGAATTCAAAAAATTCATGAAGAACCCCAGAAAACAAGGGAAGTTCAAACGGTTTCTGAAGAAGGGAGTTGAAGAGGGTAGGAAGTGGAACAAGTCGGTAAAGGAGACCGATAGCGATGATGAAAAGTATCAGCCTGAATGCTTTCATTGTCACAAGCTGGGATATCTAAAAAGAGACTGTCCAAGACTCCAGAAGGAAGAGAAAGGAAAGGACAACAAGTATAAAGGGAAGAAGAAAGTACTGAAGGCTCTGACCTGGGATGAGGATGGATCGGAAGATTCGAGTAGCACCGACTCGGGAAGTGACAACGAAGCAAATCTGTGCCTCATGGGAAAAGGTCAAGAGGAATCTGAATCTGATGCTGAGTCCAGTGTCCAAAGCGACACTGAGGTATCTCCTCCTACTTACTCTGAATTACTTGAGATTTATGATCATGTAGTTGGTAGGTTAGAAGAAGTAACATCTAAGAAAAATTCCTTAAGAGCTGAAAATAAACGTCTAAACAAGAGTTTAGAAAAGCTGAAGAAAGAAGTAATTAAAATTGGGAAAGAGAAGGTGGAATGCCTTGAATGTCCTCACTTGGTAGCATCCATCGAGGAGGGTAAAGCAAGTCTCTCCAAGACATCCTTGAGACTAGTATCTCTCAAAAATGAGAAGAATGTCTTGGAGAAGAAGCTTCATATCTCCCTTGCTAAAGTTGAGGAAGGAAAGAAACAGTTTGCTAATCGATGTGTGATGTTAGTAACTGAGAACACCGCTCTAAAAGCGAGGATCCATGATCTCAACTGTGCGGTTCAAAAAATTGGTGTAGGCCAAAAATCTCTAAACATGCTATTGGGCGCACAGTGTCATGGGTCTGGAAAGTTTGGCATCGGCTATGTAAGTCCATCATCACCATTGGAGGACTATAGCACTCTGTCCACGCCTAAGTCAACAAATAAGATCAAAAATCTTAATACATTATCTCCTTCCTCTAGCAAGAGATCGAGTGAGGTGATGAAAGTCATTTCCTCAGCTTATGCTCTATGTGCCAACTGTAATAAGTTCGGACATGCTTCAAGCTCTTGCGGGAGGAAAGGTGCTAAACAAAACGCGCAAGTCTGGCTACCAAAGTCTACTACCTACAAAATAGGTGGAACAACTTGGGTAACCAGATCTTTACTCTCATCTCCTTTTTAGGTATGTTGGCAGGCAAGGGACACAAAGAACGTGTGGTACTTGGACTCTGGATGCTCCAAGCACATGACGGGTGATAAAGATAAGTTCCTTAGCCTGGAAAAGAAGAGAGGTGGAGTGGTCACATTTGGAGATAATGGTAAAGGAAGAATTCTGGGAATCGGCACAATAGGTAACAAGTTTTTCTCTATTTCAAATGTGCTGTTTGTTGATGGTTTAAAACATAACCTTATTTCTGTAAGTCAACTAGGAGATAAAGGTATAGATGTTATTTTTGAATCATCATCGAACACGTGCAAACTCATTGATGCTAAAACCTCTAATGTATTGCTTGTAGCCCATAGAAATCACAATGTGTACACAGTTAATTTTGATGATTTCTCTTCGTACAATCTAAAATGCCTAGTAACTAAGAATGAAGAACTAGACCTTTGGCATAGGAGATTAGGACACTCGGGTAGCAAGTTAATTATTAAGTTATCTAGAAAGAAACTTGTTAGAGGAATTCCGTCTCTAAGCGGTAGTTTTAACGTTATGTGTGGGCCTTGTCAAAAGGGAAAATTTGTCAAAAACTCGTTTAAAAGTAAAACAGAGATTTCCACCTCTATACCGTTAGAACTTTTGCACATGGATTTGTTTGGACCGCTTTCCACATGTAGCCTAGGAGGAAAGCGATATACATTCGTCATCATAGACGACTTTTCTCGTTATTGTTGGACAATATTTCTTGCCAACAAATCTGACACGTTTAGGGAATTCTCTACTTTATGCACGCGTATTCAAAATGAGAAAGAACTAAACATTAAGTGTATCAGATCAGATCACGGTGGAGAGTTTGAGAATGAGGATTTTTCGAAGTTGTGTGAGACTTTAGGGATTAAGCACGAATTCTCCGCTCCTCGCACGCCTCAACAGAATGGAGTGGTAGAAAGAAAGAATCGCACACTTCAAGAGCTAGCACGTACGATGCTCGCGGAGTTCAGCTTACCTCGATCGTTTTGGGCCGAAGCGGTCAACACGGCAAGCTACGTGATGAACCATGTCATGCTTCGCCCACTTCTTAAGCGAACCCCTTACGAGCTCTACTTTGATAGAAAACCCTCCGTCTCGTACTTTAGAGTTTTTGGGTGCCCATGCTATATTCTGAACACTAAGGATCACTTAGGAAAATTCGATGAAAAATCCGATCTAGGCATATTCTTAGGATATTCTAGCAAAAGTCGAGCCTATAGGATTTATAATAAGAGAACCTTAGTGGTTGAAGAATCGGCTCATTTGCATTTTGATGAGAGTCCACCATCTAGTGAGCCTAGGATGTCCGAAGAAGAGGTTGAGGAGAGTGTTCCGGTTGAGAGTAACGAGGAGAGTGAGTCGCACGCATATGTGCCTCCTAAGGATCTAACGTTTACGAAACAACATCCTCGTGATCTAGTTATTGGAGAACCATCCCATGGAGTTAGAACTCGATCTGCTCTTCATGAGGCGTTCTCCAACTTATGCTTTCTATCGGATATTGAGCCCAAAAACGTGTCCGAGGCTCTTCAAGATGAATCATGGTTCCTTGCCAAGAATGAGGAATTGAGCCAATTCGAGCGTAGCAAAGTTTGGATTCTAGTTGATCGTCCGGACAACCATCCCGTGATTGGTTTAAAGTGGGTGTTCAAGAATAAACTTGATGGTGAGTCTAGGATCACGAGGAATAAAGCTCGGTTGGTAGCACAAGGATATTCACAAATTGAGGGTGTGGATTTTGAGGAGTCTTTTGCACCGGTTGCTCGTCTTGAGTCCATTCAAATGTTTTTGGCATTCGCAAGCCATAAGAAAATAAAGTTGTTTCAAATGGACGTTAAGAGCGCATTTTTAAATGGTTATATAAAAGAAGAAGTGTATGTCGAGCAACCACCCGGTTTCCTAAATGCCGCCCACCCTCATCATGTGTACAGATTAGTAAAGGCCTTGTATAGATTGAAACAAGCACCCCGTGCTTGGTATGATAGGCTAACTACGTTCCTCTTAGATCATGGGTTCAAGATGGGTAGTGCGGACACAACTCTCTTTGTACAAGCCAAAAATTCGGATCTCGTTATCCTCCAAATTTACGTTGACGATATTATTTTTGGAGCGACTAATGAGAGGTTGGTTGAAGAGATTGTGAGTTTAATGAAATCTGAATTTGAAATGAGCCTTGTGGGAGAACTCAATTATTTTTTAGGATTTCAAATCTCTCAACGACAAGACGGAATTTTCATAAATCAATCCAAATATATAAAAGATATGCTTGTACGTTTTGGTTTTGAGTCTTTAAAACAAGTCAAAACTCCGATGAGTGCGTCCCTTAAATTAGGAAAAGACGAGAGTGGAATCTCTGTGGATCAAACAATGTTTCGGGGCATGATTGGATCTTTGTTATACTTGAGTGCGTCACGACCCGATATCACGTTTGCGGTAGGTATGTGTGCCCGTTATCAAGCTGACCCTAGGGAGTCTCACTTTAAAGCGGTAAAACATATTTTTTGCTATCTCCTTGGCACGCAACACCTCGGGTTGTGGTACCCTCACTCGGATGATTTTACCCTTCATGGATATTCTGACTCCGATTATGCCGGTTGCTCTCTTGACCGCAAGAGCACTAGCGGTACTTGTCATTTTTTAGGCCCAGCACTTGTCTCGTGGTCAAGTCGTAAGCAAAACTCGGTGGCTCTTTCGACCGCCGAAGCCGAGTATATCGCCTTAGGAAGTTGCTGTGCACAGGCACTTTGGATGTCGCAAACTTTAGAAGACTTTGGTCTTTCTTTTCGCAACATTACACTTAGGTGCGACAACAAGAGTGCGATAGACTTAACGTATAATCCGGTGCATCACTCTCGGTCCAAACACATAGACGTTCGACATCACTTTATTCGCGACCACATTAAGAAAGAGAATGTGAGTGTCGTCTTTATTGGGACCGATGATCAACTCGCGGACATTCTTACTAAACCGCTTCCGGATGCTCGTTTTTCACTTCTACGACTCGAACTTGGGATTCTTGATTTATCGTCCTAATTTTTTTTTTGTTATATGTGTTTTTTTTTGTGTTTGTAGTTTTGTTTTTTTTGGTTTCGTTTTTGTTCTGTTCAAAGTTGTAACACCAAAAAAAAAAAAAAAAAAAAAAAAAAAAAAAAATATGTTCTGTTCGTTTTTTATTCCATGCTCGTGTTGTTTTTGGTTGTTCCCTGTTTGTGGCTAAAATTGTTTTCAAAAATAAAAAAAAAAAAACTGACAAGTTGGTTTGGGGCTCATATGACCGAGTCGTGGTATATTTTCAAGTATATACAATGTTTGCTAATCTTCTTGTCAATTTGTACGGCACATTGGTATCCGGTCATGATGAGCGAAGTTAAATTTTTGTCTAGCTATTGAGTGCGAAAATTAATGTGGGTGTACGTTGTCTACGCCTCTAAGTATGTGTGAGGATTTATTTACGATAATGACTACACCACTCACACACCACTTGATCATGCACTCAACCTGAGATAATAAGCTGACATGTTATAAATCGTGACACTAAATTTAACATATCTGATATATCTTGAACAATCAATGTCATGAAATCAAATTGCGCGTGTCTATGCTAATTAAATTTTTGGGCCAAAACTAGAAACGCATATGTCCAATGTAAACAAGTTAAAGTGGATCTACCTATGTGGGTAGATTTCGATTGACTTGGGGTCTTGTTCTGCTTTGATTATGTATAAAATTGATGGCCTAACTCAAAATAAAATGATGGCCATCAAATCCCGCTTACAGACCCCCCAAGCACTACTCATCCCTCCTGATAAGTCTTCATAAGCGTTGTGAGGGTGAGCACCTTGGTTTACAAAGTCGTTTCGATCTTGTGCATGGACTACACTTTATGATTTGTGCCCTTGATTTAATTTCTTTATGCCGCACTATGTCATGTGATGTGATTTTTCACTATATCTCTTTGGTGTTAGCATCGTTAGTTTGCTTGATATAAAACATGTCTGCATGATATCTCTATTGAATGTTTTGTCTCTTGATGCTACACGTGCACATGTCATTATCTTATTTAAATCTTCCGCGCATAAGAATTGGACCTCAACTACATTCGATGCTTTTCGCACAATACGTACTGGCACATTTTTTCTCTCATGATGATATTTGTGTTTGCCTATTTTTCTCTCTATTTATCTAAACCTTGCAAACATTCATGTCATACTTGATGTGTGCTATGTCTCGTGCATATAGTCCAATTTCTTCACTCTGATTAGCGTTTGCTCCTGATTTTGACCCTGTTTTACAATTCTCTGATTTCAAGTGCTTTGTGGGTCTATATTACGTTATCTCTCGCCTACAATTTTCATCCTCCTTGGTCGGTTGGCCTCGCCCATTCTTTTGATATTATCAAAGGGGGAGAAGGTATTGGAGGTAGTGTTCATGATAGGGGGAGCGTATTGAGGTGTGTGTGTGCTCATAGATAGGGGGAGCGTCCCACCGATAGGGGGAGTATGTAGTAGGATAGAACAGGATTGAACAGGATCGATATAGGTGTGTATTGCTTATTTGTTCAATATCATTTTACTCTGATACTCTACTTTATACTGTTCTATGTTCATTTTACTCTGATACTCTACTTTATACTGTTCTACGTTGCTACATACATCTATTCTGGCACTCTATCTACTTGATTTTGGTTTATCATGAACGGGATTGATATTATCAAAAGGGGGAGTTTGTTGGAACATGGTTTCACACTCCTTAGGTTTGAGAATATCAACTCCCTGCTTGTATTTGATGAGATTGGTTGTGTGATAGAGTGTGCAGGCTGACAGGTGAAAGGAAAGGAGAAGAGCTTCAAAAGGTTACTACCGCCCGGCGATAACCTTATCGCAGCGCGGTAACCATCTCGATCGACGCATATCGGTTCGATGGTCGACGGCCCAATTATCAGCTAAGGAAGGATCGTCGACAATCAAAAGCTATCGCCCGGCGACAGGACGCTACCGCCGGCGGTATCCGCTCGACGTGCATCAAGGGGACGATCGTCGACGATGGTACTTACCGCTCAGGCGATAGTCTTATCGCAGGCGGTAGAATTATTTGGCGAAATGGCGCTATCGCTCTGACTGGGCGCGATAACCATTACCGCCCGGCGATAGCTCCCTTGAAACGACAGTTTCCTTAATGAGCAGTTATAGTTGCCGTTTCGGGAGACGTGTGGAGACAGCTGGCAGGCGTTACGCGCGAACTTACCGCCCGGCGATAGAGTTATCGCAGGCGGTAGTCTATTTTCTCCAAGACGTATAAAAAGCAGCGCCGTTTCCTCAAGACCTAGGCCTCCAGAGATTATTGACGAAGTGCTCCAGGAATACCAAGTTCGGCCGTCTTCCTACGTCCGTTCTACTCGTCTTCGTCAAAGAAAAAGCAAGGCTTCTTCCTCCCGTTCGAGATCGAAGAACTCCGGCGATCAAGGCTTCGCATCGTCTACGTCTAGCGACCGGGTGCTTTCCATCGAATATCACAAGCACCGGCCGTAGATCTATCCGGAGAACTTCTCAAGAGGGAGAACCTAAACTTTAACGAATATATTTTGTAATCTCTATTTGTATCTTTTTCTTCTTCTATTGTTGTAAGTGGTATGGGAAATCGACCGGGGAAGGTCGTCGGAATCCGGGTTGGATTCCGTGGAAAATCGTCCCGGGATTTGGGGCGTCTAGATCGGGGATCTAGCGGTGCTCTAAGACCCTTCCGGGTGTGGAGGTGAAGAGCGGCTCTAAGACCTTTCGGGGAGAAAGTGAGAGAGCCAACCGGTCCGGGTTTTGGGTCGGTACAGAAAACCCAAAGTTTTCTTCTCTTCGTCTTTGATCTTCGACGTCATGAAGATCGTACTGTAAAACATTCATCTTGTACTTGTATGAAATTGATTGTTATTGAATTTAATACTTGTGTTTTAAATCTTCACTTGTGGTGTGGTTTACGTTAAGATTCCGTTTATTCAAGCGAAATTTATAAAACCTTATTCACCCCCCCCCCACCTCTAAGGTTGGCCTCCGGATCCAACAATTGATGGATCTCGATAAGGACGAGATTGCACTTGTCTCGTTGGACAAGAAAGCTAAAAATATTATCGCAAGTGCAGTCGATGACTCAATGCTGCAGAATCTGATTCATTGCCAATCTGCCAAGGAGATGTGGCAATCCCTAGTGACTCTAATGGAAGGTACAGAAGAAGTGAGGGATGATCGAAGGTCCCTACTGAACCAGAAATATGAAGCCTTCAGGCAGGGTCATAAGGAAGCCATAGCTGACACTTTTGAGAACTTCTTCAAGATAGTAAATGGACTCAGAGTTTATGGACGTGTCTTCACCAATGGGGAACTCAATGACAAATTCTTAAGATCCCTAACCAAGGAATGGGACAATAAGGTATGTGCCATTCGGGAGTTTGGAAGGTTAGTTGAGACATACCCGCAGAATCTGTTCGGAAAGCTTATGTCTTACGAGCTGCAAATTAACTCAAGAAAAGCTGAAGAAGAGATAAGCAGGTCTGCATCCAAGGAGAAGTCTATAGCTCTAAAGGTAGATAGCTCAAGAAAGACAAAGGCTAGCTCTCCTGCCCCAGTTCCTGAAGCTAATGAAGAAGAATCATCTGATCCAAGCTCATCTGGCTCAGAACTATCTGAAGGAGAGTTCTCATTGCTCTCCCGGCAATTCAAGAAATTCTTAAATAAGAAGAAGCAATGGAGAGGCAAAGATGCTTCATTCAGAAGATCACGACGTGACGGTGATCAGCGAAAGAAAGGCTCAAGTAGCCATGACAGGTATAACTCTAAACAGAACAAACAGATTTCGACTGACATCGTTTGTTATTGTTGCAATAAGCCAGGTCACGTCATCGCGGACTGCCCTCACAAGAAGAAAGAGGGCGGCAGAAGAGGGGAAAAGAAATCCTCATACCACAAGAAGAGGACAGAGAAGAGTCTAGTAGCCAAGAAGAGCAAAACTCTCAGCGACTCCGACTCATCTGAGTCGAGTGAAGAAGAGGAAGCCTATTTTGGGCTCATGGCTCACTCAGATGATGAACAAGTCCCCCAGTTCACTGGGGAGGTAAAATCTCACACTCCTCTCTCTGATTCTGATGATGATAATGAGCAAGAGGGCTATTCCTCTGAAGATGAATCTGAACTCATGGCCCAGTACAAAGAGTTGCTCATGACCTACGAAAAATGTCGTAGAGTAGTGAAAACTCAAGCCAAAGAGATAAAATCTCTACACGCTAGTGAGAGCAGCTTGAGAGAAGAAGTCGCTAAGACTAACTCTCTTCAAGAGAACTTAAATAGTGCTATGGATGAATACAATCAAGCTCTCAAGCACCTCGACCTTAAAGAGGAAATCATCAAAGAATTGGAACAACGACTTGAGGCTGAGAAGAAACTTGTTGAGTGTTTCTCAAAGCCTAAGACAGTTCTTCCACTCATTGCTGAATTCTCGGCTAAGGCCAAGGGTGCTGGTTTAGGCCACATTGGTTCTTCTAGTAAATCCTCTAGGAGAAACAAGGCCAAGAGAAAGAATAAGGCTGCCCAGAAGGCTCTAGCTGAAGAAAAAGGGATAGCTCCCTTGGAACCTGTTCTATTCAAGAAAGTCATCTTTCCTACGAACGAACTTGACTATGAGTCTACCTATGGACACTTTTCTAGGCCGATCCCTGAGAAGCCTAAGTCAAGATACCAAGGTTGGACTCGTCCTCGTAACTTTGCCGAGAGTGTCTTCAAAGAGCCTTATGAAGAGATTCAACTTCAAAGCTATGGACCTTATGCTCATGTCATAACATCAAGAAGACACCCAAGGTAAAAACTATTATCGAAAAGCCTATGAAGGAGAAGACTTCATGCAGCTGTCTTCAGTATGAAGCCTCCTCCTCCAAAAGTAAGGTTCCTGCTAAACCATCATTTCAGAAAATCAAGCAGGAATACACTAGGCAAAGATACAACAGATTCGACTGTTGGTGTTGTGGCAGAATTGGTCACTTTGTCATCGATTGTTGGTTCAATCCTAGTAATGCTGCAACCCCTCAAGTTAGCAGCGTGAGAATGACCACTCATGAGGCTAATACTCGTAGGGGGAGTTTTCTAACTCGAGACCAAGGACCCAAACGTGTTTGGGTTCCTAAGGCTAAGTGATTGTAATTGCAGGTATGTCCATTGGCCACCAAAATGCCAATCTGGTATTTGGACAGCAGATGTTCTCGGCATATGACCGGGACAAGAAGCCTACTCCAGAATTTCACCTCAGTCTGCAACGGACCAAAGGTCATCTTTGGAGGTTTAGATCAAGGGATAACTAAAGGATATGGTATGATTTCTAACGGTAGCATTTCCTTTTCGGATGTAGCCTATGTTGAAGGATTGGAACACAATCTCATCAGCATAAGCCAACTATGCGATAAAGGATACGTAGTTGAATTTCATGCTGACAAGTGTTTGATAAAATCGGTTAACAACATGGAAACTATTTTATCAGGCACTCGAAGTAGAAATATTTTCTGTTTAAATTTCATTTGTATTGACACTTCTACAACAGTATGACTCTTAGCAAAAAGTAGTGCATCTCTTGCTGACCAAAGGCATAAGTGACTAGCACATATTAATTTCAAAACTATTAATATATTATTCTCTCAAAACCTAGTACGTGATGCCCCCAATGTCAAGTGCGTTACGGACAGTCCTTGTCATGCCTGTATCAAAGCAAGCAAACAAGGAGTTCATTTAAAAGCATAATAGGCAAGGATTCCAATAGAAGCTTACAGCTTCTCCATATGGACTTGTTTGGTCCACTGCAAGTTAGAAGTTTGGGAGGTAAGGAATATATGTTGGTTATTGTGGATGATTACTCGCGCTTTGCGTGGGTGTTCTTTCTGAAACACAAGTCAGATACCTTCAGTATTTTAACTAATTTTGTTAGGCAAATCCAGAATGAATACAACTGTTCCGTAGTCAACATCAGAAGTGATAATGGAACGGAATTCAAGTCTGGAGCCATGATAGAATTCTGCGAAAGTCAAGGTATCTTTCATGAGTTTTCCTCTCCTCGCACTCCACAGAAAATGGAGTAGCTGAGAGAAGGAACAGAACACTCATAGAGGCTTGCCAGACCATGTTGAGTGATGCCTCACTTCCAGAGTACATCTAGGCTGAAGCCGTCAACACCGCTTGTCACGTGCAAAATCGAGCACTCATCAACAAGAACCATGATTAGACTCCTTACGAACTTTTAAAAGGCAGGAAACCAACCATTTCGTATTTTAGAATCTTTGGCTGCAAGTGCTTCGTACTTAACAATGGTAAGTATCACACTACCAAGTTTAGCGAGAAAAGCTTTGAAGGTATTTTTGTAGGTTATAGTAGCCATAGTAAGGCCTATAGAGTATTCAATAGAAAAACTCTGGTAGTAGAAGAGTCGATACATCTTGTATTTGATGAGACGAGTCTGCTGCACAGCAACTCGTCTAGTGTGCCTATTGCAGATGCAGGTACAAAATTAAAGGAACTTAGCTTGGATGAAACTACTAAAGATAAAGACGAAACGTTCATCAAGATCACCTCTACAACCCCTATTGGAGAGGTAGATGATCAAGATGAAGAACACATCCCAGCTGAAGATGCAACTCCAGTGGCCGAAGAGATTCCAGATACAAGGACTTCAGAGTTCAGACACTTGAAGGATCATCCCGTTGATCAAATCATAGGAGATCCTTGGGATGGCGTCAGAACTCATCGAGGTGCAACTAACGAGAATTTACACTTAAGTTTTCTTTCACAGGTTGAACCAAAGAAATTTGAGGAAGCCAACTCCGACGCATCCTGGATCCTAGCCTTGGAAGAAGAACTGAATCAGTTCACACGATGCAAAGTTTGGACACTTGTTCCCAGACCCAAGGGTATGAACGTCATTGGGACAAAATGGGTCTACCGGAACAAGATGGACGAAGATGGAACCATTATAAAGAATAAAGCCAGACTTGTCGCAAAGGGATATCGTCAAGAAGAAGGAATTGACTTCGACCAGACTTATGCTCCAGTGGCAAGACTGGAAGCGATCAGGTTATTTCTTGCCTACGCTGCACTTAAGGGATTTACCGTCTATCAGATGGACGTTAAGTCCGCCTTCCTAAATGTTGACATAAAGGAAGAAGTGTATGTAGAGCAACCACCAGGTTTCGTTGATTCAACATATCCTAATTATGTTTACTTATTACAAAAAGCTTTATATGGTCTTAAACAAGCTCCTCGAGCTTGGTATGAGACACTGTCCACCTTTCTTCTTGAGAACAAGTTCACAAGAGGAAAGATAGACAAGACATTATTTCTTAGGGAAATAAAAGGCAAGATTTTGCTAGTGCAAATCTATGTCGATGACATTATTTTTGGCTCTACAGATAACAACCTCTGCAAGAAGTTTTCTAAACTTATGCAAGGGAAGTTTGAAATGAGCAGTATGGGAGAGCTGAAGTATTTCTTAGGGCTTCAGGTGAAACAATCTGAGGATGGAATTTTCATCTCACAGACCATGTTCACCAAAGAGCTACTCAAGAAATTTGGAATGGAGAATGCAACCTCTATGAGGACTCCAATGGCCTCAGCTATGTCTCTAGACAAGGATGAGAAAGGGAAACCTTTTGATGAAACCAAGTCCAGAAGCATAATTAGGTCCTTGCTCTACCTTACCGCAAGTAGACCAGACATAATGTTCTCAACATGTGTATGTGCTACATTTCAGGTGAACTCTAAGGAATCTCATTACATTACTGCAAAGCGAATCTTGAGATACCTCAAAGGTACACCAAATCTTGGCTTATGGTACCCAAGAAGTAATGATAGTGAACTAATTGGATTTTCAGATGCAGATTTTGCAGGAAGCAAAGACGACAGGAAAAGTACTTCCGGGACTTGCCAATTCCTCGAAGGAGACTTATTTCCTGGAGAAGTAAGAAACAGAACTGTGTTGCTATCTCAACGGCTGAATCAGAGTACATCTCTGCAGGCAGCTGTTGTGCACAGCTTCTCTGGATCAAAAATCAGTTTGAAGACTACAACATGAAGTTCCAGAACATTCCTTTGTTTTGCGACTCATCCAGCGCTATAGCAATCGCCAACATCCCAGTCTCCCACAGCTGGACCAAGCACATAGAGCTTCATTATCATTTCATCCGGGAGCATGTGGAAAATGGAGACATAGATCTACAATATGTCTCCACAGACAGGCAAGTTGCAGATATATTCACCAAGCCGCTGGACGAGTCAGAGTTCTCGTTATTCAAAACGGAACTTGGGCTGCTCAACAAAAAAAACTAGTGATGGCCTCACAAATCATGAAGATATCAGTGGTGTTGGCTGCTCAGAGTAAAATATTTCAGTGGCAATATTCATCTCCCAAGGAAAATTGTCTTTCAAGTAAGATATACTCGAGTATATCCAGACAGATACTCGAGTAGACGGAAATTACTCAGGTAAAAGGACTTACATACTCGGGTACTTGACAATATACTCGTGAATGCTGTTACCTACTCGAGTATGCTCTATCTAATACTCGTGTATGATGTTACCTACTCGAGTATGCTCTATCTAATACTCGTGTATGATGTTACCTACTCGAGTATGCTCTATCTAATACTCGTGTATGATGTTCCCTACTCAAGTATATGGGATTCATATCAAGGATTTCTAATTTTTCTATTCGCACCGAGATATTTGCCGCTTCATTCAGGTATGAATTTATTTTTTCTTTAACCTAACTAGAATCATATATATATATATAAAAATCAGAAAATCCCTTTCCACTTCTCATTCTCTCGAGTAGCCGTCAACTCTTCATCTTCCGGAAAACCGCAGAGCATCGTCGTCTTCGCCTCTCCCGTCCTCCAAAATCACAGATGGCCCCCTCTTCCAAAATCGGCATCGGCTCAGAACTTGCCCCCGCAGGGATAGCCGATCTTTCAGATGATTTCCGAAATCTTCTGATTTTACTCGAGACCGCCGGACTATCGTTCGTTCTCCAGACGCCGTGCCAAGTTATTTTCCCAGCTGTTGAAGAGTTCTATCAAAATCTGAAGGTGAAACGAAATGGAAAGCTCCTGAAATCCAAGGTCAGAGGGATAAAAATCCGACTGGACAAAGACTCGCTAGCTGCTCTGTTAAAACTACCAGTAGTAGAGGATGATGACGAAATGACTGCTGAAGACTCAGTAAGAACCAGTTTATTCTGTGGAGGTAACCCTCAAGCCCATTCCTTTAGCAGAGCTTATTTCAACTTAGAAGGAAAATTTCTAGTGGATGTAATTGCTAAGATACTGCTATGCAAAACTTATTCCATTCGAGACATTTCTATGGAAATGTTTGATATAATGCAAGCCATTATCTACCGCAAACGATTCCAGTTTGGACTGTTGATCCTTGATAAAATCAGAGAAAGCATTAAGCATCCTAATTTTGCAAGAATTATTTCCCTCCTTCTTCATGAAATCAATCCTTCAGTTTTTAACTTATCCAAAGGGACTCCACTGCATCACATGAAAAAAGTTTCTATATCCTCCATCCAGCGATATGAAATTAAAATTCTGAACTCTGCCCAAGCATCCAAAGCTGCTGTCCCATCAGTAGATTCCCAAGAAACCAGTGTACCTGATGACAGGATTCCATCTCCTCCTCCACATCATACTGCTGCTACCTCTGGTGCAATAGTTGAGGGGGAGCCTGCCTCATCTCATTCTCAGTACCCAGCTTCATCAGAACCCTCACAGTAAGCAGAAGTCAGGGACTCTCTCCCTCCAGTTTCTCCTCCTCCAGCAGATCCCTACTCAGAGATTCCAGATCCAGCAACCCTACTGTCTACTGCAGAAGATATCAACAGGTTGATTGATGAGCTCAGCTCAGATGCTCCCTTGTTTCACAATGAATCAGTTGTACTGACTCTAGAGGCTCAGATTCCTGCTCAGTCTCCTGCTCAGACTCCAGAAGCTCAGTCTCCTGTACAGTCTCCTGCTCAGTCCTCTACTGCAGAGGGAAGCCAACCTAACAATATTCTTTTGTCTGATGATAAGGAAGTAACTCCAGAACCAGTGGAGGCTCCTCTGAAGACTTTGGCCTTCTCTATTCCCTCCTTCATTGATACAGAAGAATCTACTCAGATAGGATCTTTCAAGAGAGCTGTAATCTCAGTGGAAATTACTGAAATCCCTCCATGGGTTGCTCCTGCTCCTTCAGTCCCTGCCCCAACTTCAACTGCTTATACTTCTTCAGATCTGGTAAGCAAGATTGAACAGTTACTCAGTGAATAAAGAAAGTACTTTGATGACTCTCTAGCCTCAGTAAATAACAAAGTCTCTACTCTTGAAAAGGAGATGAGTAGAGGCTTTGCTGAAATTCAAGCCAATACTGATGAGCTAAAGAGATTGTTTCAATTGGGTGGAAAAGCTATGGATCACACTATTACAAGTATAGGTGAACTAAGGAATCAAGCTGAAACTGTTGCTCATAATCAGATAATATTGGACAAGAATGCTAAAGCAAATGTGATGAAAGTGTGTGAAGAAGTTGGCACCTTTAGAGATGAAGCAATTGCCAAGCTAGCTGTAGATATCAGCAAGGGGGAGAAAGTTGTCAAAGAACAAGTTGAAAAAGTAGTTGAAAAACTGTCTGAACAAGCTCAAACAACTGTGAATGATCTAGTAAAGAATATGAAGGCAGATATTCTATCTCAACTCCAATCTGTCAAATTATACATTTATGATACAGCTGTATGGGTAAATAATCAGAACTTCCCAAATTCTAAACTCAACCCTACCATCATTCCCAAGTTCTTGGACCCTCTTGAAGAATATCCTCCAGCAGATGCTCCAGCTCCGGCAAACATTCTAGGAGATGTGCCAGTCTTTTCACCCAGACCTGCTGGTGATGTGACTGAGCCTCCTCTCTTTTATACTGATATGTGGCAAGATGATCTTCCTCCCAGTTCTCAAGGTGTCCCAAAGAAGAAAAGGAAATATGGTGACGGCGCTTCCGCCAGCCGTTCTGCACCTAGAAAAGAGCCTGCCCCAGCTTCTGAAGGTAGATCAGAAATTGTTCATTCTGAAGTTTGGAGTCCAACATCCAAATCTCTGATCCTTGATACCCTGAAGCTAGTAACAGATCTTGGTGAGCATAGAGATCAGTATTACAGTTATTCAGAATGGAAAGCTTATGAAGCATCACAGATTAAGATCAGACTTCACGACAGGAATTGGGGATACAACAACCCAGCTGCTCCTCCTAGGCCCAGAACATATTTTCCTAAACCTTTCAGTTACCTAGAGAGGCAAGAGCTGAAGAGAGAAAGAATGCACAAAGGAGCCCCCACTTGAGTCAATGAGAATTGGAAATGGACTGTTTAATCTGTTAAAAACATTTCTATATATATATATTTTTGATTCTGATTATGGCTATCTCATTATTTATCATGCTTCAGTTTATTTTTTTTTAAATATATGTGTGTTGTTCTTTTTACTCTAAGTAATTCACCATAGTGTAGAGGGTGCTGACATCTACAAATAGGGGGAGATTGTTGGGATTTGTCTCCACAATACCTCAGATTTGTAGGAGGTCAGACCTTGAACTAAGATGAATTAAGGTGTATTTGATATTGTGTTTAAGTTGTATGTGTGCAGGTTTTTATTGCCAAGTGTAGACCAATGTCAGTCTATAATGGGTCACCAAACACAGGACCATACAATGTAATCCCTCATTGTGTGATCCAAAGTGTTGGCCCATGTATAGCCTCTCTATTGGGATACACTTCCTACATGCACTTGGATTGGTGGACTGAAGTATTGAAGTTTATAGTTTTTCAGAAGAATTTTTCTATGTCCACATACTCGAGTAGCTTCCTTCATATACTCGAGTAAGTGACTTAGTACTCGAGTAAATCCTTAGACATACTCGAGAAGACACTGTATACTCGTGTAGATAAGCTTACTCGAGTAAGATAGTTAGTCACTCGAGTAGGTCACTTTTTATACTCGATTAGATCCTTCTGTCCTTAGATCCGAAATATTCTCTAAGTCCTCATACTCGAGTACCTCGTTTATACACTCGAGTAAGTGACTCTGTACTCGAGTAGTAGTTTTTCATACTCGAGTAGCTTAGTGATTACCCGAGTAATCTTCCCCAGATACTCGAGTAGTTCACTTTCCCCTCACTCGAGTATCTCCAACTCTTCTACTCGAGTAGTTCTCCCTATTTTATCTGAGAAATTTTCTCTAAGTGTCTTTACTCGAGTATATACTCGCATACTCGAGTAGTTCTAAATCACTCGAGTGTTGATCTCTGAATCACTCGAGTAGCTTCTCTTTTTATACTCGAGTATGCTCCTCCTATCCACTCGAGTATATAACATCTTATACTTGAGTAGGTCTCTTCTCTGTCTCGAGTATATCAGTTCAAATATTCCTGAAATTCTCCAAGTACAATTTCACTGTGTATTTCGACTTAATCATTTCTGATTGGTCCACGTGTCATCTCTAATTAAATTTCTGACCGTTGGAGTCCACCTATAAATAGGTCCTTTCAGATTTGACTAAAAATAAGTCTTATAGAGATTATTATTTTAAGAAAGAGAAAAGTTCTCGTGAACCCTAGGTTCTCACGCCGCCGCCATTATCGTTCGCGGAAGAAGGTCTGGATCGACGATCTCCAATCGTTGCTTTCAACTTTGTTTCTCCAGCGATCCAGACAAAAGATAATCACTCGATCTCGCTGAGCCTCAAAGATTTCTGATTTATTTTCTCGATCGAGGTGATTCCGTTTTTCAGATCTGTGGATCTCTCTCAAGTCATCTTCAACATATTCAGATCAAGCCAAAGTTCTCAAGGAAGAAGATTATCAAAGATCCAGATCTGGGAAATATATTGTTTGTATTTTCTTTTCAAAAAAATTTCTTTGTAGGATTGTTTTCAATCCGAGATAGTGGAGTAGCCGAGTCTAGTGGTTTGCTAGATCGGTGAGGAAAGTGGACGTACCCAAGATTGGGGAACCACTATAAATCTCTTATCGTCTGTGTGATTGCTTGATCTTTGCTGTGTTAATTTTTATTCCGCATTTGACACGCACTTCACCTATTCACCCCCCTCTAGGTGATTTAGGTAGACAACTTAGTTCTCTCAGTCCGGAAGAATTGGCGCTTTGTAGTGGCGACCTTCCTGGGGGTGATGGTGTCACCGCAAAGCGGCGGTTCTGGTCCTAAGACCCCGGTGTTTAAAAAGAAAAAAAAAAGGGGTCTTTCAAGTGGTATCAGAGGGAACCTCGATCGGAAAAGTAGCAGTCCACTAACCCTGGGTCACCCCCGCTCGAGTTTAGTTTGGGGACAAACTAAGCAGCGGAAGCAGTGGTGTGCCCATAAGGGAAATCACATGTGAAAGTCCACTTCATCATTAATTGGAATTCCTCTTTGTAGCCTGCGGCAAACGCTGCCCCCAACAGGGAACACCTCTGGCTGCAAAGAAATCTCATCTTAATCCTCTAGTCAACGAGTTAGACTCAACCATCTAGGACTCGTGACTAATCATGACAATTTATAGTATGCCCTAGTTCAAAATAAACCTTGGGTATGAATTTTGTTAAAAAAAGAGATACCCAAAGAGAATAAAGGAGGAGTTTAGCACGAGAATGACTACCTAAGACGTAAACTCAAGTGTCCCTACTATCCATATCAAGGATTATTCAAAGCGGTAGACTACTTTAAGGAGAATTAAGACCAATAATACATTAGCAGAATGGTAAAAGACAAGTAATCTTAACCCTCAATACCGATAAAAAAATTACCTGGAGGCAACCACCAAGACAAACACTGAGGGGAGGATAGGAATTCAAGTTCGGAAGATACCCATTTGGGATTGGGAACATTTTGACCCGAATAAGGTTGTCGTAAATGTTACTCGGAGAGTTTAGGGTATGGAGTATTTTAACGAGTTTCAGGGTGGAACCCCAAGTCGAAGATTGATGCCCTAGGTATTGTGCAGCCAGCTAGGACAGATGTAATAGGGTAATATCAAAGATACT
Source organism: Platanthera zijinensis (assembly GCA_039513925.1). Classification (NCBI taxonomy): domain Eukaryota; kingdom Viridiplantae; phylum Streptophyta; class Magnoliopsida; order Asparagales; family Orchidaceae; genus Platanthera; species Platanthera zijinensis. The sequence continues at coordinate 126,484,347 of CM077084.1, forward strand.
TATCCCAAGATAGGTAGGGGCTTATATTTTGTTTATTGGTGGCTAAACTTTTGTTTATTGGGCAAATTAGTATTGGCTTGGGTTCCCTTGGACCTAGTTTAGGGAAAGTGGCGTAACAAACATAGTGAGATTGAAGTCGATATAGTTCGACGTTATTCGGGCGAACATAAGATTTTGTAAAAAAAAAAAGAAAAGAAAAAAAAAACATGTTTGGAATGATGACCTGTAGCGTTACCAAGACAATGACGTGGTAATAAGATGGAGTAATTACAAGAATTAACTATTATCACGTGAAATTGGATGACGGGTAACAAGATTCGGGATATCTGAGAAGGTAAAGATTTAATCGTATGATGTATCATCAGAATGATGATGTATCTCAGAACATGTACCCCCGGAGTGGAGATTTGAGGACATTGCGATGGATTTTATTCATGGACTTCCCCGATCACGGACGGGAAATGACTCGATTTGGGTCATTGTCGATCGGTTGACGAAGGTGGCTAGATTCATTCTTATCAAGAAGGATGACTCTGTGGGGGTACTAGTGCGGTGATTGTGGAGCAATTTTTTCGATACCACGGGGAACCATGGGAGAAGCTACTACCCCTGGTCGAGTTCTCCTATAACAACAGCTACCATTCCAGCATCAGGATGGCGCCTTATGAAGCCTTGTATGGAAGGAGATGTAGGACCCCGCTTTTTTGATGTAGGACGAGGATCTGAAGGCGTTGGGATCGGATTTTGTCGAAGATGCCGAGGCTCAGGTGAGACTAATCAGAGACAGGAGGCTAGAAGAGCAGAGCAGGCAGATTAAGTATAATGATGCCCCTTATCGTCAGGTGTAGTTTCTGGTGGGGAACCGAGTGTTTTTGAAGATCCACCCCATGCATGGAGTTTCACGGGTGCGTGGTGAGAGGAAGAGCTTAGCCCTAGGTATATGGGCCCTTACAGGATCCTGGAGCGGATCGGGTCCCTAGCTGACAAACTGGAGATGCCACCAGAGCTGGCAGCTCTGCACGACGTATTCCACGTTTCTTTGCTTAGGAGGGCTCTAATGCGCCCGGAGCAGCAGATTTTGACCACCGAAGGACCGGTAGCCTCAGACCGATCTGTTCACTTGGAGCCGGTTCGGATCGACGACAAAGGAGTACGGATCTTGCGCCACAAGAAGATCCCCTTAGTAAAAGTTCTGGGGAGAAACCACGGTCAGGAGGAGCACACCTGGGAACCACAGGATCTGATGAGGCAAAAATACCCGGAGTTGTTCAGTCAGGTATACCTCACCACCACTTAGTATACAATAAATTACCTCGTTGCATTGAACCGGTAGGACTAGGTAAGGGAAATGGAGAACCTAGGCATGTGTAGAAAAGTAGGGGCTAATCTTTTGTTTATTGGGGAGATTGCCTTCGTTTATAAAACAAGTAGTCTCACTTCGACTCAATAGAAAAATTGTATGGGATGTTACAAGTTTAATTTATTTCGGTAGAAATCCCCGTGGGCTCAACCTCAATTTCGGGGACGAAATTTTTGTTTTGTTTATTGGGATTTGTAACATCCCATTTCCGGCTAGACCCCTAGGAGTCGGTTGGTCGTGACAGAACCCTAGGAAGCCAAAAAATTGAAATACATCGACCGAGATTTCGGGTCACGGGTTGGTCATGCCCGTGACCGACCCGTCACGCCCGTGACCTAGGGCGTGACTCCTTCGATGATCGTCGATCTCAGGGAGACGATCGTCGAGCGCAGAATTTTCAACCCGGGCATGTCACGCCCGTGACCGATATGTTATGCCCGTGACCAAGGGCGTGACCCTCTTCGGCGATCGTCTATCTCAGCGAGACGATCGCCGAGCACAGAATTTACATCATGACCCAGTCATGCCCTTGACCCATGTGTCACGCCCGTGACCTAGGGCGTGACCACCCTTCGACGATCGTCGATCTCAGTTCGACGATCGTCGAACTCAGAATTGGCCACCCGGGCCTGTCATGCCCGTGACCCATGTGTCACGCCCGTGACCTAGGGCGTGACCACCCTTCGACGATCATCGATCTCAGTTCGACGATCGTCGAACTCAGAATTGGCCACCCGGGCCTGTCACGCCCGTGACCTATGTGTCACGCCCGTGACCAAGGCCGAAATGTCAGCCAGACTGAAATTTTGGTAACTGACGTCATAATCAATTCTGATTATGGGAATGTACAACAGAAATATTTATAGGTCGTTTCCGTCTCTAATTATTTAATAGAAAGAGAGTGTGAGGTCCAATAGGAAATCGCCACTTGGATCAGCCAATTCATCTTCCACCTTTTCCTCTTCCCTAAATCATAACCGAAACGTTATTAAGAAAAAACATTCATGGCCATGAATGTTTCATCCTTTCCCCTCACTATTGGGAAATCTATAAAAGCTCCCTTGGAGAAAGAGGAGAAGGTTACACGCTCGATCAAACAAATTCAGACTTTTGCTCTTGCTGTAGGTGAAGTTCGGGAACGATACCACCGCGCCATGACAATCCGACGTCCATCTCGCCTTCAAACCGCGAACAAGGTCCTCCTCTACTCTTTCTTCTATGGATAGATCTTAGAAATTACTTAGGAGAGATATCGAGCTCAAAGGGGCAAGTTTGAGCGAGCTTTTCCATGGTTTTTTCAAAAATAAATGGTGGTCGGGTTCGCAGGAAACCGCCTCTCCGGCAGCCGTGCCGCCGCACGACGGTTGCCCACACCTCAACAGAGGTGGTAGTGGTGGTGGCCGGCCAGGGAGATGGCTGGGTGGCCGGGAAATAGCTTTAGAAAAGCTACTAGAAGTGTTTGTTTTTCTGATGTTGTTCGGGTTCGGGTGAAGAAGATGGTGAACAGTAGCATTTAATTATATTATATAATGTATAGTTAGGAATTAATTCCCATTACTGTACACTAGGTTAAAACTGAAAAGTATAGCCCGTAGGGCTGAAACATAAAAAGTGGTAAACATAGAAAATGTAGCCCTTGAAGTCTACTTTAATTTAAAATTATTTTCACTCGATTTGGAGTCCTGGTTAGACCACATCACACTTTTTGGTGAGGTCTATCCATAGGGATGTCTTGACCTTAGAAAAATTCCGCACTCCAATCCAGTCATCAAAATTACTTGAAATTTGGGGTGTGATCTAATCTTAACTATATCTAGGTGCTATCCAAAAATTAGGATTTTTTTGGAAAATGTTTTTCTATAGTTTTTAGAAAAATTCAATAATCCTATCATAATTTAATTAGATGGCTAAATGACTTCCAAACCCTCCTAAATTTTGGTGAGTGGTCCATGGGTGTATCATAAGGTTTTGGTAAAAATTTCATCTTATTTGGAGATGTTTTGTATAGGTTTTTATCCCACCCTAGGTTGATCCTTATAGGATAATTTAGGATCAAACACCCTCTTGGTATTTGAGTGGCCATATCACCTCAACAGAGGCTGATATTTTGGTCACTGACTTTTTAGGGCATGACACACCCTCCAAGGGAGTTTGGAGTGGTTTGGTGTAGGGTAGCCCTAGAACCCTTGGGTAGGTCCCTTAATGGGGATTTATAGGGTTGTGAAGGTCATGGGGTTAAATGACCTTGGACAGACTTGAAATTTGGTGGAGAGGACCATAGGGCCATTAAAGTCCTTTGGTAAAAATCTTAGGGGTTTTGGAGACAGTTAGGCCACCTAGAACTCTAACCCTAGATTAGGTCACCAACTTTAATTTGAATTATTAAGCTAGCAACTGAACTTCAAATCAAGTAAAATTTGGGCAGGGTAACATTATGATCTGAATGGCCATGTTATAATTTTGTTGTGATTTTTGAGGCAATTTATACAGTACTTCATTCATAATCCTAGTTGTGCCCTATATAATTATTTTGATGATTATTGAATTTCTGTTCACTAAAATGTTATGAAATCTTCGATTAGGGCATCTTATAGCATGTTATACCTTCTCTATTTTTCTTGGATGTTTTATTTGATTATTTTGGGTACTTGCTTTTTTAATGTACCAATTGTGATATGTAGTCAAAAATACAAATAATGCCCATTTATTATTTGGAAAATTATAAAATTTCATCTGTGGGTGTTTTAGACCATGATAGTCATCCTGTAAATTTATTTGGAATTTTAGATGATTACAAATAGTACCTCCTTCTTAAGTTAGGAAAATTAGTGTTTTACATTAAAATAAATACAGAGCCCAAACATTGGATAAAAATTATGAGACTTGGTTTATGACGGTTTTAGGTCATTATAAAGCTTCTATAATTTTCTTGTGATTTTTGGATATATATTTACAGTACTTGCTTCACAATATAGTAAAAGTGGCCTAAAATGGTAAATTAGGAAATATAGGCCTAAACACCTCTGAAATTTCTCAAAATTTGGAATTACTGCTTATATGCCTCATAGGAGTTTTACTGATTTTATAGTGATTTATTGTTGGCTCATTAGTGCACTTCATGTTCATACTAAGGCATTGGGAGGCTTGGAATAAATAAATTAAATGCCAAATGAAATAGGAAAATTTTTATTTTCTGGATTTAGACTAATTATGTCATGGTAGACCTCCAGTAAATATTATAGGATATTCAGAAGACAATTTGGAGTACCACCCCTTGCATACCCCATAAGCTTAGGATGGTCTGCGTTTAGAAAAAACTGCAGAGCTGAACTACAGTCGGTAATGAGCTTGGGGAGATGGAATTTTGTAGATTGCTGGTTTGGATAGGGTGAGTTAAATTGAGTTCATTATTGGAAGTCAGGATGGGTAGGGTGGGAGACTGACTAGTGATAAGTAGTGTTCGGGTTCGACGGAAGATCGTCCTCCCCGAGAAGAGGAAGTGTCAAGTCATCCTAGGATTAGCCCACTGTAATATGAGAAGGGAATGGTTTAAGGGAACCAATCAATTATAATAAGTGCCTCGGAAAGGGAGCCTTGGGATTCACCCCATCATAGGTCCTAGTACCGCTGCGAGCCCTTCACAGTGTAACCCTCGGGAAGTCCAAGGTTAACCTTAAATCTTAGGAATAAAATGATCAAGAGTAACCCTAATATTAGTTGTACCTCACACCTACACTTGTACACTTAGGAAGAAGAATTGGCATGGAATGGGTAGAGTAGGTCCGTGGTCTAAGGGCCTACTAGTAATGTCAATAGTTTGGTTTGTAATTTGGAAGTCCAGGGAGCGGGATGCTAGGGGACTTGGTATATGCTTGGTAGCCTAGAGAGCTGGAGGCTTGGTAACATGAGAACTTGTACAAATATAACTGTCATGATTGTATGTGCATAAAAGTGGTGGGTCATTGGTACTGGAAGATCGATCACACCGACGTCGGTACGTTGACTCGGCGGTGTGGGACACTAAGCCAAAGAAAGCCTGGTGGGTATAGCCAGCACTAGTACGCGGATACTCTAGGTTGTGTTCTTCTAGGGGCGTACGTAAGGGCTAGGCCTGGTAGTGTGGTTACCCGCCTAGGAGTGGGGGGCCCGACCCACTGTCTCCGTTTGCCACCACGGAGGTTCCTGGTGGTGAAGCTAGCTGCCCAAATAGGGGGAACTAAAGGTCTGTGCGCATAGAGTCGGTGGGTGTGTTGCACTTGCTTGTGCATTTCATAACATATTTGTGTGTCATAGCATAAACATTGCCACCTATCGTATAAGATGGTATGGGACGTTTTATACGATAGTCCCTACAAAACGACCCCTTGGTCTATAGGGGTAATCCCTATAAATCAATGGTTATATTTCTTGTGCTTTTACTTACTTGCTACTCCTTACTGTTTGACAACCGACACCCCAACGTATAAGTGGTATGGGACACTTTATACGATGGGAGCCCTGCAAAAGATCCCTTGGCTTATGTGCTTCCGCATAAGTTAAGGTTATATTTCCTACTTTCTGCTTCTGTCGTATTTACTATGGATTTTCTAGCTTAGGTCCGCTGTCACCTATTTTTGACTTATTCTCCACCTTCCTGTCCATCCCTTTCTTCCTCTCCGCTTGGTACCTAGGAGCCATGGGGGAAGGGGTATGGGATGATAGGGCTTAGTCTTTAAGACTAACGGTTTTCGAACCACAACATTTTAGGTGTACCATATAGAAAGGGCACGGGTTTTGCAGATTCTGACAGAGTTGACCCCGCGACCGTGTTACCATTTTCACAAGCCGGGACATACATGGGTCAAATGCCCCTTGATGGGTGGGATCCCACTAGCTCAGCATCCAGGAGGCCGAAGACGTAGACGCAAAGGTCGATTGCGAGGCGGCGACTGCAGGCCGAAAAGAAAGAAGCACCCAGAGATGTAGCACCAGCAGAGTACGGAGTTGGTGATGAGTCCTCTTTATACTACCTATTTTTGGACTCATCTAGGCTTATTTTCTCGTCTTTGCACACCGTTTAGCGTCATTTGCACTTCATTTGGTTCGCTAACGGTTTGTCCACGTCTTGTGCACTCTTTTAGCCTATTTCTGTGTGTGTGTGTATTTTCCCTTTTTGCTTGCATATTTATTTATGTCTGTGACTGCCATGATCGACATCCCGTCCAGTTTTCCTGCAGGTTCTGGGATCGTGTGGGCGTCCGGCATCGAACTTTCCCCATTTTTGGCAAAGGAGTCAATGGTCGTGCGTTTTTGCCCACGCACGACCATCGACCTCTTTGGCGCACGATCAGCGGTCGTGCGCAGTCATGACCTCTCCTGGGAAAGTTCTGTCCCGCCATATCGCACGATCACCAGCCATAACCGCGCACGATCACTGCTCGTGCGTTGCCGGTCGTGCGCAGTCATGACATCTTTTTCCACTTTTCTGCCTCCATAATCGCACGATCACTGACCATATCGCGCACGACCATTGGTCGTGCGCCAGTGATCGTGCGCGCTGTTTATTTTCTGTTTTCTATAAATACGCAGGTTCCGCCCTATTTCGGAGAACGATCAATCTTTCGCGATTTTCCGCCGTTCTTCGTCCCCGACGTAGGGTTTCGCCGCCCTCCATCATCCTCCACCTTAGGGAGGTGCTCCGGGGCAAGCTTTCAACGCCAAATCAAACGCCGGAGCTTCCTCTCGGCCTCCTCCTTCATCCTCGAGCTTCAAAGCGGAGTTTTGACCTAGCTTTCTCCATCAAGCTAGGAGGGGCTGGAGCCGCAATCTACGGGTCATTTCAACGAAGAAGACGGGTCCATTTGGGAGTGAGTGACAGCCTCCTCTACCCCGGACGCAGTTGAGGACCGAGCTTGGACTCGGATTGACAACCCGGGATTCCAACCGTGAACCCTCAACAAGGCTTCGGATTCGGTCGATTTCGCACACCTCCTCCTCTTGTATTTGATAGCTTAGTTTAACTCTTTGTATTGATGAAGTATACTTTATTGTAGTTTTAATGATCTTGCACTTTGTCATGTCTATGTGATTTGTGTGATTTTGTTATTATTGCTTGAGGTGCGCCTTATTATTCCACCATCCATCCACCCTTGCCGCACTAGCAATTGCTAGTGGCGTGCGTTGCGAAGAGGTGCCCACGACCCTCATTCCGCCGTTCTAACCACCTCATCCGCTAGCCTACTCGTCCATCCGCCAAGCGATTCGGTGCATAGCGGCCCGTGTAGTTTCCATCCCGCCTGGCGAAGCAGTGCAATAGCGGCCTGCATAGTAGATTTCCGCCGTTCTCTCCACCTCATCCGCTAGCCTACTCTTCCATTCCGCCAAGCGATTCGGTGCATAGCGGCCCGACTAGTCTTCCATCCCGCCTGGCGAAGCATCGCATAGCGGCGTTGCATAGGAGTAGCTTGTAGATTTTACGTTCTGTTTCCGCCACCATCTAAACCCCCCTTTTAGATCCGACCCGAGGACTTCAATCTCAAGTCCGCCTCGACATTAACTCATCCCTTACTGTGTTCCTCAAGAGACCGACACTCGGGGATTTATTCCCCAAACTTTATTACTTGTGCGACCGGTGCGCTTGCCGTAATCCACGCATCAAGTTTTTGGCGCCGTTGCCGGGGAACACAGTCGTTTGAGTTTTTGAAGAGGTAGATGCGAGATAGTCGCCCTTGTCCATTTGTTCATACCCTGTTTTGTCTTTATTTTAGTTTTTGAAATTGTTTACTTTATTTTTCTTGTCCCTTCCTTGTTTTCCTTTTTTTTTTAATATTGCAGATCCTAGTTATTTTATTCTTGTGTGTAGTAATTTCCGGCAAATATTTTTGTTCGCGATGGATTCTGCTGCCGAGAGTCGTATTATTGACGCTTTGCGGGGATGCATCGATGCCATAGCTGTTTCTAATGCCGAGCACTGTTTTCGGTGTATTCTATGTCAAGGTGTGGGCCATATGTTGAAGGATTGCCCTCGCTTGTGCAAGCCTTCTACCTCTGTGGACGCATCCGTAGCAGTCCCCTGTTCGCGGGGACTACTTGGATAGGCCTACTAGGGTGTTGCCTGGCACCATACATTGACATGGCGCACCTTGCTCGATCTTTGCCCGTTGAGATTACGGAAGAATCTCTCGCCGCATATAGTTCCTTCATGGGTTCCTCAACCCCTTTTTACGAGCTTCCTCTGAGTGATCATTCTCACTCGGATGTTAGCCCGCAAGGAGTGGATCGGGAACTCATGGACGATCCTGTATGGGACGATGAGAGTGTTCCGATCGTCGACGGGGTGGCATCTGCGGATGATGTTGCGATGGGGCCTGCGCATTCTATGCCTGATTTTGAGAGCAGCCTTGCCCCTCCGCAATTTTTGCCGGAGTTTTCTACTCCTTTTTCTTGTGAGTCGGCTGATGATGCCGTTATTGTGGATGATTCGGTGCCCGAGGTTGCGCGAAAGTGGGATGAGGATTCTAGTATCTCCGACGGAGAATGTGGATCTTCGGAACACTTCTTCGCACCCCGTGGGACGAGGAGTATTACCTTTCGGATGAGAGGTTTGCACCCCCCTATCTGACGAGGCGATCCCCCTTTCCACCGCGGGACTTCGAGTTCTTTCTCCCCAATACGACTCTTATGACACTGACGATGATCATTGTTTGGATCCTGCTGGAGTGATACCGGGATCACTCCCCCGATTTCTGATTGTTTTTTGTCCTTCTTCTCTTTTATTCCTTGATCCCCCTTCCATATCTGAGCCTGTGCGGGTTGATTCTCCGCTGATGTGCTGGGATGACGATGAGCCTTGTGCTCAAGCCGTTGACTCCTACGCGCCTGTGTGGGATGACCCCTTGCTAGGCAAGGATATTTTTTGTGGTGAGATGAGTGAGGACCAGTGCTTCTCCTCATCTTACTTCCTATTTCCTCTACCTGTGCGTCGCAGGTATTATTACTCAGGTAGAGGGGTAACTGCTCTTTCTCCGTATCGGTACTTGCTACCGCAACGGATAATGGAACAGTTACCTGTTCATCTTCTCTTTCATAGGCCCATTAGCTAGAACTTTTCTTTTGCTGAATAAGTCGTGCTGGGATGACAATAACCCCAGTACTTATCTTTCATTTTCTGCATTTTTATTTCTTTTTATGTCAGCTTAGTTTAGTATTTCTTTTTGTATATTTTTTCTTTTGTTTTTGCGGAGCTCACCCCTGCAGGTTTCTATTGCAAATTCATTCTGGCGGGGTTGTGATTCTTCGTATGGCGGGCCTGCTTCTAATTTTCACGCGTCTTCTGGTATGCTCACTTGCTGAGCATTGGGTAACCTCTTCCCTTAGCTCATTCTGATTTTAATTTCTATATCATTTGCTGTGTTGTTTAGTTTAAGTCTGGGGGAGAGCATGTTACCTTTTGCACGCGCACCTTTCCTGCGCATACTAGAAGCTTTTATAGTTATTATTTTGTTTAGTCCATTTCTTGCACACCACTGCACCCACATGAGCGCGAGCTTAGCTGTTAGCGTGCCGCGAGTTAAACTTGTGTCTTTGATAGACTTGGTAAAATTATGGTGCTGGCTTAGGATTGTGAGACGGAGTAAAATGTTGGCCTTGCTGTGTTTCTAGTCAACTGCTCTCGTTTTGTATAGAAATTTGTGTAGATTTAATTTTTCTGTATGCTTATAGTTTTATATTTTTCTATTTTGCGTACATACTTTTTATTCTACTCAAAGTTGGTGAATCCGTTGTGAATCAAACGGTAGTGTAGGAATGTGTGTAGCCGCCACTAGACTCGTATTGCTTGAGTCGGGAGGAAGGATTATCTTTCTCGGTTGCTAAGAACTTGCCCCAAGCTATTCTTGAAGCATTGGTACACGGTTAGTCTAGCGTGAGAGTGATGTAGGCCATCTTTTGGCCCGGTTGAGCTTTGTACCGTTCCTAAAGTCATATCCTCGCTAAGCCCCGTTGTGCCTACCCTTCTTTTGATTCAGCTCCACTATATTCGCCAAGCCTCATAGCCGATCCTAGTCGCACACCCAAGTCGAGCTTAGTGTTTTATATTTTCATGTTGGGTTGTGATGTGGTGTTATTATTTGTGAAAATGTGGAAGTGCTTCCAAGTTATATCTGCTGAAATTATGAAAATAAAAAGATGAAAAAGAAAAGAAAATGATTTAAAAAGAAAAAGAGAAAAGAAAAAGAAAAAGAAAAAGTTTAATTGAAAATCTTTATTTGAGATGATTTGGATTTGGAGTAGGCGGTGCACACACCCATGTTGCAAAAGTTAAGTCTGGGGTGTGGTGCACCCGTGTTTATTTTGTGGGCAGCGGGTACTAGTTTTGTACATTCGCTCATTTGGGTTAGGTGCATACCCTTCATGTTTACCCTTGTTTTCCTCACCGTAACCAAGCCCCATTATTACCCGAAGTCCTACGGACTTGCGCTTGATTTGACTAGTGCCGTGGAGAGAGTGCGAACGGGCAAGCTTATGGTTTCCGACATTGGTGGATTCCTTTGGGGGTGATCTTGAGCCCCGGTCTTCGGCAATGCTCACCTTAGTGGCCTGCCTACTTTCTCCCTGCGTAGGACGGATGATTCACCGTGATTCTATTTTGAGTAATATAAATTTTTTGTTACGCATTGTGAAAAAAATATAAAATATTTTGTATACTTAAGAATTTCCTCTACTTTATTTTTATGCACGCGAGCATGCGACTTCGCATGGTACTCCGTTTTGCAATTTCTTTGCTAGCTAGTTCATTTTCCCTGTCTGCTTAGGTTTTGTTTGCTCGGGACGCGCAAACGGTTAAGTCTGGGGGTGTGATGAGTCCTCTTTATATACCAATTTTTGGACTCATCTAGGCTTATTTTCTCGTCTTTGCACACTGTTTAGCGTAATTTGCACTTCTTTTGGTTCGCTACGGTTGTCCACGTCTTGTGCACTCTTTTAGCCTATTTCTGTGTGAGTGTGTATTTTCCCTTTTTGCTTGCATATTATTTATGTCTGTGACTGCCATGATCGACATCCCGTCCAGTTTTCCTGCAGGTTCTGGGATCGTGTGGGCGTCCGGCAATCGAACTTTCCCCATTTTTGGCAAAGGAGTCAATGGTCGTGCGTTTTTGCCCACGCACGACCATCGACCTCTTTGGCGCACGATCAGCGGTCGTGCGCAGTCATGACCTCTCCTGGGAAAGTTCTGTCCCGCCATATCGCACGATCACCAGCCATACCGCGCACGATCACTGCTCGTGCGTTGCCGGTCGTGCGCAGTCATGACATCTTTTTCCACTTTTCTGCCTCCATATCGCACGATCACTGACCATATCGCGCACGACCATTGGTCGTGCGCCAGTGATCGTGCGCGCTGTTTATTTCTGTTTTCTATAAATACGCAGGTTCCGCCCTATTTCGGAGAACGATCAATCTCTCGCGATTTTCCGCCGTTCTTCGTCCCCGACGTAGGGTTTCGCCGCCCTCCATCATCCTCCACCTTAGGGAGGTGCTCCGGGCAAGCTTTCAACGCCAAATCAACGCCGGAGCTTCCTCTCAGCCTCCTCCTTCATCCTCGAGCTTCAAGCGGAGTTTTGACCTAGCTTTCTCCATCAAGCTAGGAGGGGCTGGAGCCGCAATCTACGGGTCATTTCAACGAAGAAGACGGGTCCATTGGGAGTGAGTGACAGCCTCCTCTACCCCGGACGCAGTTGAGGACCGAGCTTGGACTCGGATTGACAACCCGGGATTCCAACCGTGAACCCTCAACAAGGCTTCGGATTCGGTCGATTCGCACACCTCCTCCTCTTGTATTTGATAGCTTAGTTTAACTCTTTGTATTGATGAAGTATATTTTATTGTAGTTAATGATCTTGCACTTTGTCATGTCTATGTGATTTGTGTGATTTTGTTATTATTGCTTGAGGTGCGCCTTATTATTCCACCATCCATCCACCCTTGCCGCACTAGCAATTGCTAGTGGCGTGCGTTGCGAAGAGGTGCCCACGACCCTCATTCCGCCGTTTCTAACCACCTCATCCGCTAGCCTACTCGTCCATCCGCCAAGCGATTCGGTGCATAGCGGCCCGTGTAGTTTCCATCCCGCCTGGCGAAGCAGTGCATAGCGGCCTGCATAGTAGGATTTCCGCCGTTCTCTCCACCTCATCCGCT